>JAVTVY010024942.1:0-88973 GCA_036873755.1 Hanleya hanleyi | reverse complement strand
CCGTGTGGTCATATCATCCAAGTTGCCACATGAACAGGTACAATAAAAGCGTACCTGAGATACAACACATATCACGAATCGTTAGATTCTTGGTATGTGCTTTAGAATGGGTTTACCAGAAGACTATTCTGTGAAGTCATGTGACGCAGTCAGTTTGTCGGCACCTCTTCCCACTTCCCTTATATGTGTTGTAATTTTTACCTGTATATGGCGAGATTCTGCTGGTGGACGTTTCGTCCCAGAGGCCCGCCCCCTGTACAGACTGACATTTTGGTCTTTGATATATGTTGGCATTTGTGGGAAGTTCATTCTGGGTCGACATCGGGCCTTACATACTAGTCTTTTGTGTTAATTGCCGTCATTTACATCTGACGACGATACGGCTCACCAATCTCCAATGTACGAGTTGTCACAGCGAAACAGCTCACCAATTATCAGTATACGAGTTGTCAGAGCATTTCCATCATAGCTCTCTAGATTTGTATCTAATACCGCTTATGCCGGTGCTAGGGGCCGTGAGGTCATATCATCCAAGTTGCCACATGAACAGGTACAATAAAAGCGTACCTGAGATACAACACATATCTCGAATCGTTAGATTCTTGGTACGTGCTTTAGAATAGGTTTACCAGGAAGACTATTCTGTGAAGTCATATGACGCAGTCAGTATGTCGGCACCTCTTCCCACTTCCCTTATATGTGTTGTAATTTTACCTGTATATGGCGAGATTCTGCTGGTGGAAGTTTCGTCCCCGAGGCCCGCCCCCTGTACAGACCTTTTGGTCTTTGATATATGTTGGCATTTGTGGGAAGTTGATGCTGGGTCGACATCGGGCCTTACAGACTAGTCTTTTGTGTTAATTGCTGTCATTTACATCTGACGACGATACAGCTCACCAATCTCCAATGTACGAGTTGTCACAGCGAAACAGCTCACCAATTACCAGTATACGAGTTGTCAGAGCATTTCCATCATAGCTCTCTAGATTTGTATCCAATACCGCTTATGCCGGTGCTAGGGGCCGTGTGGTCATATCATCCAAGTTGCCACATGAACAGGTACAATAAAAGCGTACCTGAGATACAACACATATCACGAATCGTTAGATTTTTGGTATGTGCTTTAGAATAGGTTAACCAGAAGACTATTCTGTGAAGTCATGTGACGCAGTCAGTTTGTCGGCACCTCTTCCCACTTCCCTTATATGTGTTGTAATTTTTTCCTGTAAATGGCGAGATTCTGCTGGTGGACGTTTCGTCCCCGAGGCCCGCCCCCTGTACAGACCTTTTGATCTTTGATATATGCTGGCATTTGTGGGAAGTTCATTCGGTCAGACATCAGCCCACATACTCAGTCTTTAGGCATCTGCTGTCATTTACATTCATTTATCGATACATGGCCTACCTAAATTTCCAATGTAGCCGAAAGTGACAAAGAAGGAACAGCTCAACAATTACCAGTATACGAGCTGCCGTGAGTATCGCATCATAGCTTCTAGACGGCATTCAATACTGCTTATGCCGGTGCTAGGCCGTGTGGTCATATCATCCAAGTTTATACATGAACAAAGTACAATGTAAAAGGTACCTGAGGATAATAACACATGTCAGAATCGCCAGATTCCGGTGTATGTGTTTAAATAGCTAACAGAAGACTATTCTGTAAATGACGCAGTCAGTATGTCGGCACCTCTTCCCACTTCCCTTATATGTGTTGTAATTTTTACCTGTATATGGCGAGATTCTGCTGGTGGACGTTTCGTCCCCGAGGCCCGCCCCCTGTACAGACCTTTTGGTCTTTGATATATGTTGGCACTTGTGGGAAGTTGATGCTGGGTCGACATCGGGCCTTACAGACTAGTCTTTTGTGTTAAATGCCGTCATTTACATCTGACGACGATACAGCTCACCAATCTCCAATGTACGAGTTGTCACAGCGAAACAGCTCACCAATTACCAGTATACGAGTTGTCAGAGCATTTCCATCATAGCTCTAGATTTGTATCTAATACCGCTTATGCCGGTGCTAGGGGCCGTGTGGTCATATCATCCAAGTTGCCACATGAACAGGTACAATAAAAGCGTACCTGAGATACAACACATATCACGAATCGTTAGATTCTTGGTATGTGCTTTAGAATAGGCTTACCAGAAGACTATTCTGAGAAGTCATGTGACGCAGTCAGTATGTCGGCACCTCTTCCCACTTCCCTTATATGTGTTTTAATCATTGAAAAGTGAACAATATACAGGCAATTCCAGGACAGTGAACGTCGGATAGTGAACATTCCCTCGGCGATCAGTGAACAATACCTCGGCAATTCCCGGACAATACCTCGGCAATCGGTGAACAATACCTCGACAGCTCTCGTAACGTTACCTCGGCAATCACTGATCAATACCTTGGCAATTTCAGGACAGTGGATAATACCCCGGACATCATTGAAAAGTGAACAATATACACTACAGGCAATTCCAGGACAGTGAACGTCGGATGTCACGAAATTAGCTGCTTCACATTGGGCGTAAGTGTAATTTGGTGGGGTTTTGTGGCTACATCGCCTAAATAGGAAGTGTATCCACATTTTCGCGAGACGAAATATCGGCTATTTTTTTTTTTTAACTCGTTGGAGTTAGTATTTTAGCTTCGTCTCGGGAAATCCGAAGTCGGGAGAACTTTTTCAGAATCGTACCGTACGGCTTTGATAACGATGAATTATAAAATATAGCGGCCACTACAATGTTAATAAAATGTGGATACATCGCCATTATAGTGCAGGTATCCACATTTTCGGAAAACCTGGTTTTTGGTGATTTTCAAAATGTGGATACATATGGTATGTTTGTACCCACAAAAAACACCAAATTACAGTTACGCCTCACGTCGTTTGATTCAGTGAGCTGTTCCAAATCATTTACGCATCTGCACAATGCCTGTACGACTTGTGGAAAAATATTCAGTCGCCTGCGAGATCTACGGCGTCACGAACGGACAGTCCATGGGGCACTCAAGCATCCATGCGAGGAGTATGGTACCCTTTTCAACTAAGACGACATCACCGGATCATCCATGGACGCTCACAGCCCTATGCTCCTTCTAACTCGGCAGATACGGTACCCGGCGACTCCTTTGCTGACGACCATTTAATCGAGGATTAAAGGTAGCTCCAGATACCAATACAGTGAACGACACCTACCAGTGCCATTGTCCCGGACCATCCATGTTGGCACACAGCCCTATCCGCCTCCTGACCCGACACCCAGCGGTTCTATTCCTGACGACCGTTTCATCGTGGATCCGTCGGATATCTCTTCTGATGTGGTGCCGAATACCAGTGTAGTGAGAGACATGCCAAAACTATACTGGACTCCCAAAATGCATAAATCACCATACAAAGCTAGATTCATAGCTGGTTCTAGAAGCTGCACTACCAAGCTTCTTTCAACGCTATTGATGAGGGCCCTTCAGGAAGTAAACGCATTTTGGGAAAGGTATTGCGCCACTATTTCTAGGAACTTTGGCATTGAATGTATGTGGATATTGAAAAACTCAAAATGTCTTACGGAAGAACTTGATGCTAAAGGTCACATACCGTACAGACATGTATCCACATGGGAGTTCTCGACTCTCTATACTACAATCCCTCATCAGGACCTTATTGACCGTCTAAGTTCATTAATAATATATGTGTTCAAGAAAACTGATCGTAGATATATTAATGTCGGAAGCCAAAAAGCATTATTTAGCTCTACTACATACAAGAGGTATCACTCATGGGATGTTTCTTTGTTTATAGAGTTGCTTGAATTTCTCATTAAGAATATCTATGTGAAATTTGGCAACACAATATATCAGCAGCATATAGGTATTCCAATGGGTACTAATTGTGCACCCCTGTTGGCTGACCTGTATCTGTTCTCTTATGAATATGACTATATGCAGGAGCTTTCAAAAACCGATCCATTCAAAGCCCGTTCCTTCTCATTCACCAAACGCTATATAGACGATCTCCTCGCTGTGAATAATCGCTATATAAATGAGGCAGTGAAGGATATATATCCAGCTTCACTGGATTTGAAGGAAACTACAGATAGCCCTACAGGCACATCATATTTAGATCTATATCTCTATAAAAATGAAGCGGGCATTCTCTCTCGTCGACTTTATGAGAAAAGAGATGATTACAATTTCGATATCGTAAACTATCTCTTTCTGGACTGTAATATTCCAGTGGGACCTGCATACTGCGTATACATATCTCGCTTAGTAGCATTTGCTAGATCCTGTGTTAAATGTGACGATTTTAATCAACGTCACAAAACATTGTTGCAGAAACTTATAAAACCGGGCTATTCCACCAAGCGCCTCCACTCAAAGTTTCTCAAATTTGGCGATACATTATCGCATGCTGATAGCAAAATACGAACGTAGCGTGCAAGATCTATGGCGCTATGTTTCGTAACTTGTGTCTAATTCCGCTTAACCCGGGGCTAGGGGCCGTATGAACCCATGTACTTCAAGATCCTCATGGTACTCCTATGAACAGTCACAATCAAAGCGTGACTGAGATACATCATTCTTTAGATGACGACTTTACAACGAATATTATGGATTAAGAATACTGATCAGCGATACGGATTTGATATTTTTGGAACATCATGATGTCTTGCCGGCATCATTGAAAACTGTTGACCGCTTATCTCTTGCAGGAAACAAGCCTATGTTTATGTATACTATGATTGTCTTTTTGCATTTGGTGCTAATAATGTTATATGGAATATAGAATAGGTCTTTGGATTATGGACGCGGATATTCTCTAATGGACGACGGCTGAATTATGCTTGTAATCTACCGAAGCCATTGGTCCCATATTCGACAATGCCTTCAACGTCGTCGGGCGCTTCACAACCGCTATAATTTCCGGTTGGTTGACCTCCACAGCTAGAAGCCACCTTCTCAGATCAAACTACAGTCATCAAGTTGAAACTGGCGTTCGGTTATTTGCTGCGGCATAAGGAAACCGACAAGTCCGGTACTTTCAACCGAGCATAAACATCCGGGTATTTGACCAGCCGTTCACCATCATTAATCGAGCGTTCCCGGAGACGGTGCCGGCACAAGTGAACCACTTGGATCCATTGGAATGGGCACAACGTCAACGCCCCAACACCCAATGGATGGTGGAACGGATCACCAATGCCACCTTCTTCAACACCAAGATGACCGACTATCCCTTTGGTGCCTTCGTCCGTCTCCCGGACTGGCCGAAACACAGAGAAGGCATGCGTCAGTGGGAGCAATGGGAGCTACTGGAAGATGTATTTAAAAGATCATGACAGCACTTCCGGGGCGTGCCTTTTAAGTAAACTCTATGCCATCTTCAAGATCAACATCTTCGTCTATAATCTCAGTCGTGACGTCGACGATGATGGTCCTATCTTCGTGGCTCACTTGATCAATCGGTCCCCAGAGAAATATGACACTACCCGCAAACTCAACCTCTACCAAGGAGGGACACTCGGGCATTTCTCTTATATCACCAACATGAACACTTATGCCCAATCCTATAGTTGCCAACAATGTCATCGGATGTTCAAACAATCTGGTCATTTACACAGCCACGAGGAGATCTGTGATAATACCTTCCCTTATATGTGTTGTAATCAAAAAAAATTACCTGGGTGGTGTGTTCCACAACACATCCACCATTTTTGAGGAGATGGATGACGGGATCGTACACCGGGCAGTGTACACTTCAGCTTCATTTAGTTCCGCGTTAACTGGTAACTCATATTCTGTTAACTCGTATGTTGATCTTAGTTGTTCTACTACAAACTGTATTTATTTAGTTTCCTGTAAGAAGAGTGGTCAACAGTATGTTGGCAAGACCACCCAAAGACTCCATCTTAGGGTGAACGGTCACAGAAAATCCGTTAGGAAAAAGCAATTGCTTATAGGTAAGCATTTTTCTGGACCCGACCATGGCTGGGATAACTTTAGTATTCAGATCATAGACGTCGTCTATCCATCTACTAAGGATTCCCCCTTTGGATTTGAGAGAAAAATCCGAGAGCGGGAATTATTCTGGATATTAGAGCTTGGGTCAGTGTTTCCGTTTGGTTTAAATGATAATGTCAGTGGGTTCGGAAATGCTACAAACCGCCGTTCAAATATATCCAACATTACCCAACTATTTAAACACCATCAACGGAGACATCGCAGCCATGGTTGGCGAAAGTTTAATAGTTCGATGATTCACGATCATATCACTTTAAATTACTTAGTGGGTTTAACTAACACACCCAATAGTATACATAGCTTACGTACAGTTCTGTATGCGTTACCTCTGAGAGCTTTAGATCAAATAGCCAGAGATATACAACAATCTGCGTCTTCAGGAAATATAATACCATCAAAAATCATTAAAGTATGTCAAGATATAGCGTATTTTCGGTTGTATCGTCCAGTGAACATAATCGAAACCTCTCAAGATCGGCTTTTCTTGAAACTCAACTACTTAGATAAAGGACTGGACATCATTAATTTACCTCGAATCCTGAATGATCCAGAGGTACGCAACGCTGTGCCGAACTATTTTAAGTTCACAGAACCTCCTTGCATTTCATATAAGTACACTAAATCTATAGCCACCAAAATATTCAATTACTCCAATGCTGTCCAGGAGTTTGACTGGAACTTATACACGTCAGGAGGCTATAGTTGTGATTGTGAATCGTCGAACTTTATCTATACACCATGCAAACATATTGTGACTGGTGACCTTGATGTGGTGAGTGATAAGGATCTGAAGTTACTCCTGATGAAAGGACCTAAATATAGAGAGCCAAGAAGAATAAATCTGAAGGCCGACCAGAAGATAGTCCTGTCTGCATTAGAACAGTACGTTATTGATTGGTCTAAGCGAGAAAAAGTTGAACCTACAGTACTCGCTGATTGGCTGGACCTCACCAAGAGCAAGGTCGTTGAAACAATCCGCCATATTGACAGAAGTACTCTTCCCCAAGCAAAACAAGTACTGAGAAACCTCAATTCGCAAGAAGTTCTAGCAAATCTCCAGAGTAAATTCGTCATAGTCCCAGCAGACAAAGCTCCGAATAATATAATATTCATATGTAAATATTACTATTACCAGGTGCTGGTTAAAGAATTGAGTGTAGACATATCTTCATCAAATACGTCTACTTACTCCCAAACTGCATTTACTCTGAAAGATTTATTTAACAATCACAAAAAGTTTCTCAGGGAAAGAGGTATTTGTCTTTCAACCAATCATAACGACATACCAAAACTATACTGGACTCCCAAAATGCATAAATCACCATACAAAGCTAGATTCATAGCTGGTTCTAGAAGCTGCACCACCAAGCTTCTTTCAACCCTATTGACGAGGGCCCTTCAGGAGGTAAAAGCATTTTGGGAAAGGTATTGCGCCATTATTTCTAAGAACTCTGGCGTTGAATGTATGTGGATATTGAAAAACTCAAAATGTCTTACGGAAAAACTTGATGCTAAAGGTCACATACCGTACAGACATGTATCCACATGGGATTTCTCGACTCTCTATACTACAATCCCTCATCAGGACCTTATTGACCGTCTAAGTTCATTAATAGTATCTGTGTTCAAGAAAACTGATCGTAGATATATTAATGTCGGAAGCCATAAAGCATTCTTTAGCTCTACTACATACAAGAGATATCATTCATGGGATGTTTCTTTGTTTATAGAGTTGCTTGAATTTCTCATTAAAAATATCTATGTGAAATTTGGCAACACAATATATCGGCAGCATATAGGTATTCCAATGGGTACTAATTGTGCACCCCTGTTGGCTGACCTGTATCTGTTCTCTTATGAATATGACTATATGCGGGCGCTTTCAAAAACCGATCCATTCAAAGCCCGTTCCTTCTCATTCACCAAACGCTATATAGACGATCTTCTCGCTGTGGATAATCGCTATATAAATGACGCAGTGAAGGATATATATCCACCTTCACTGGATTTGAAGGAAACTACAGATAGCCCTACAGGCACATCATATTTAGATCTATATCTCTATAAAAAATGAAGCGGGCATTCTCTCTCGTCGACTTTATGACAAAAGAGATTACAATTTCGACATCGTAAACTATCCCTTTCTGGACAGTAATATTCCAGTGGGACCTGCATATGCCGTATACATATCTCGCTTAGTAGCATTTGCTAGATCCTGTGTTAAATGTGACGATTTTAATCAATGTCACAAAACACTGGTGCAGAAACTTAAAAAACAGGGCTATTCCACCAAGCGCCTACACTCAAAAGTTTCTCAAATTTGGCGATACATATCGCATGCTGATAGCAAAATACGAAGGTAGCGTGCAAGATCTATGGCGCTACGTTTCGTAACTTGTGTCTAATTCCGCTTAATCCGGGGCTAGGGGCCGTATGAACCCATGTACTTCAAGATCCTCATGGTACTCATATGAACAGTCACAATCAAAGCGTGACTGAGATACATCATTCTTTAGATGACGACTTTACAACGAATATTATGGATTAAGAATACTATAGCGATACGGATTTGATATTTTGGAACATCATGATGTCTTGCCGGCATCATTGAAAACCGTTGACCGCTTCTCTCTTGCAGGAAACAAGCCTATGTTTATGTATACTATGATTGTCTTTTTGAATTAGGTGCTAATACTGTTATATGGAAAATGGAATAGGTCTTTGGATTATGGACGGGGATATTCTCTAATGGACGACGGCTGGATTATGAATGACGGACTAGACGCTTGTAATTTGAATCTAACCTTGAACCCATGGGACGGCGACCGCTAAAACACAATGGACGCGACGCCATATCCCGATGAGTGTGAGTATCCATACGAAAGTTCGGTTACGACGCGGCTCTCGTCTGTTTAGTATCTACTGATGTTCTCCATGACCACATCGCCTGGATGATGACCTACTTGGAGACCGTCATTCAAGCCAGTGTCGTGCAGCTGATGGTAAAATAAGACCAACGACCACGTGGTCCTCTCCACCACCACGCTCAGGTTATTAGGTGCGCCCAACTACAGTTGCGATCAGTGGGTCGAAGCCTACGACTGTACACGAACCAAAGGCCATTTTCCGTTTAGCTACATGACCAGTCACGACCGCCTGAGCCGCCTTCTACAATGACATGAGAGAGAACGTTGACCGAGACGACTTACACCGAACTCCAGCATGTATGGATGCGTGAAGGCATGAAGACTGTCCGAAATTTTCTGGTCTGGTACAACAACTTGGATGTAGTGCCTTTTCTTGAAGCGGCCGAGAAGATGTTCCTACTTTATCAGGGTATGTTTAAGGAAAGTGTCAGCCTACCCGGCCTGACGATACGGTATCTGTTTCACAATCTGTCCACGTTCTTCTCTCTCATTGGCCAAGAGGACGCCGACATGCGCACGTGTCTCAAACAAAACATCTTAGGTGGCCCGAGTGTGTTTTTCACCGCAACCATGAACAAGTTCTGAGACACATTCGAAGAGGAAAACTGTGCGATTAGATCAGTGGGCTTGACGCTAACGCCCTGTACCTCTCCTGTATGGCGAAACCAATTCCGATGGGGCATTACACCCGGTGGCTGCCCGAAGGTACAACGGTCCCGTACACGTCTGGCACAATACTGGCTTGATTGGGTCGGACACTCCCTCGACATCACCATCAGCCATCAATCCAACAGCACCGAGGAACGAATCGGAGATCGAGACCTTCCCGTAGACGGCTTTATGCTCATCAATCAACAACCGACC
This sequence comes from Hanleya hanleyi, assembly GCA_036873755.1. Taxonomy (NCBI): domain Eukaryota; kingdom Metazoa; phylum Mollusca; class Polyplacophora; order Lepidopleurida; family Hanleyidae; genus Hanleya; species Hanleya hanleyi. Next base: position 79,163 of record JAVTVY010024942.1, on the reverse strand, counting down.
GTCTTTCAATTCCATGGATGCTATTGGCACGGGCACGGGTGGGTCCTCACGATCAACATCCACCGCCACCATCGTTACAATGATCGACGAGGACTCAGTCCTCAGGTACAGAAGAACCGAGACTGCATCATGTGTTTGGGGTACGATTACCACGAGGTGTGAGAGTGCGAGTTTCATGCTATGAAAGACCCCGGGTTGCGATAGAACCCAAAAATGACAGACGAATCACCATTGGATCCGGATCCCCCCCACCCCAACCCCACGTCTCTATTCTCCCGCCCATGAAGGTTATCAGGTCGAAATGGAGGGGAGGCCGGCCGTACCGGGACCATCCATTGGGTCTGTGTTGAGGACGTGTGCGGCAGGATACACCAGCGGGAACACGTCTCGGGCGAACATCCATTGAAAGATATAACATGTCCATGGGACATTCTCCAGCACGATCTGATCTGTATCAATGTTAGGTGACAAAGTCCCTCTTGTCCACTTGAATGATGTTGTCCAACTCGGCGTAGCAAATCACATTGATGTTGCTCCGGAGGGCTCGTGCAAAGTGGATTTCCAATCGTGTGTTGCCCTGCTTGGCAAAGGTCAGCTGATGGTCGCTCTCTAAGATCGGAGTTAGATCGAAACATTAGTGTACTCCTCCCGATTGATCATATTCCCTTCATCCTGGTTGATCTGACCTGTCGTTGTAAACAGGCTCTGATAGACCCGAATGAAATTCTCGCGCCCAAAGTTCGGTCTTAATGCAATGGCTTGGACCTGATGCTGCACACAGGCCAGGATCAGTCGTTTAGGCAGTTCCCCCAAGATCAAGTTTTATTAGATGGCGCTCATATTCCTGGCAGGCACAGAGAACACTTTGGTTTGTACACATCGAATAGGGTACTGGGCTGGTTTTCTCTTCAAGGCATTGAGGTGCCCCAATTGGACGACTGGATTCGGTTCCACTTTACGGACATACAGGACTGCGTCTTGGATGATGATCTTATTTTCAGCTGCATGCCTTTCTACGTTAGCGGTCATCAGAACTTTTGGTCTTTGATATATGTTGGCATTGTGGGAAGTTGATGCTGGGTCGACATCGGGCCTTACAGATTAGTCTTTTGTGTTAAATGCCGTCATTTTCATCTGACGACGATACAGCTCACCAATCCCCAGTGTATGAGTTGTCACAGCGACACAGCTCACCAATTACCAATATACGAGTTGTCAGAGCATTTCCATCATAGCTCTCTAGATTTTTATCTAATTTTTTAGCCTCTCGCCCGTACGACAACAGTGTTTCGATGTAGGCTCGATAGGGTACGTGTTAATCGAGTCATTGATGAGTTTGTCGCTTAGAAAAATATTCACTTGTTGAAACATAGAGTGCAGCCAGAGATTCGTCGTGCCCACCGCTGCACGGTCGACGATTCTGGAGCCATCCCCATTGACGAACTTGGATTTCACATACGTATGTACGTATGGGCTAAATCCACAAAGGCTGTATCCACATTGCTGATGGTGAACTCGTTGGGACCAGTTTCATCGATGCTGGAGAGCGGGAGATGCACCACCCATAGTCCCTGTTTCACACTGGTCTGCGTGGGCGGGACGGTTTACAATCATTTCACTGTTGGCGGAGGGTCAGGACTCTGAGTGCATGAATGACATATTTATGCAATGATATCTCGGGATTCGATGTGTAACCTTCGATGGGTCAGTCGTCGACTGATGCGCAGGTCTTTTATTCTCTACGGTGCGTTGTGCTTTGGCGACCAAGACGTCTCCTGTTTCTTTGGACGAAGTGCGTCTTGCATGATCCCGTCGGCCCCGCAATGAGGCAGGTGAAGGGGGGTTGCCACCGGGATCCATGATTGGAGGTGGTACCGCTGTCGTGGTAACCCGCTGTCGTAAATTTAGTACGAGTAAACCGGGATTGTCGGTGCGTCGATCTTTGACAGCGTTGTCGACACGTTCGGGATTTCACTGCGGGTGGTCGTATCGATGTAGAGCGCTGCAATACTTGGCAATACGATGACGACTTTACAACGAATATTATGGATTAAGAATACTGATCAGCGATACGGATTTGATATTTTTGGAACATCATGGTGTCTTGCCGGCATCGTTGAAAACTGTTGACCGCTTCTCTCTTGCAGGAAACTAGCATATGTTTATGTATACCATGGTTGTCTTTTGAATTTGGTGCTAAAACTGTTATATGGAATAGGTCTTTGGATTATGGACGCGGATATTCTTTAATGGACGACGGCTGAATTATGAATGACGGACCAGACGCTTGTAATTGGTGTAGGGCTCGATATTGACCTGGATTTTATACGTGGTGTGGTGGTGGTCGCTGGGTGAGGTTTGACTGGTGTAGAGGGGGTCTGTAGACTTGTTGACTAGCACTCTCGGTTGATAGGTGTGTCCTGGGCGGAATGACGGTGCACTGTGTTCATGGTCGAACGTAGAATTAACGCTGGGTCTGTGGACTTGTTCGACTAGCACTCTCGGTTGATAGGTGTGTCCTGGGTGGAATGACTGTGCACCGTGTTCATGGTCGAACGTAGAATTAACGCTGACGTCTGTAGCTCCTGTTTTTGGCGGCGACCCAGGAATTGAACGAAGTGCAGCGTCTTGCCTCGGCGTCGCTCGGTTTTCTGGATGCGTTCCACAGTGTAGTAGTCTTGCCTTGTTTTCAACTCGGGCTGTACCTCTTGTTCGTTAAACGTCCCTTGCAAAGGCTCCCCTTGAAGATCTTCCAGATCATACACCCGCGTTTGCCGATTTATGCTACGTTTAATCACGAAGTGTTCATCGCTCCAGTTCTCGAACTTGCCCTTGACTTTACTGATCCCTACAGAATCCCCGATCTTTAACACCTTCTTCGACCGTAGTTGGGGTTGGGTGAGGTACAAGATACGTCAGACTTTGGTTTCGTTGCGTTGGGTAACGGTGATGGATGCTTTCTGAATACCGCTGTGATAGGTCCGATTGTATCCAGTCAAGTTTTGGGAGGACATCGATGTACCGTCGTGTATTCTTAGCAGTAAATTGATTCTGTTGAACCTTTGGACGACCGAGGCCTTGATATCGTTGTACGTGTGAAGAAGAACAGCTTCTGGGCTTTCAGAAACTGTTGGAACGGTCTGTTGAGGAATTCCGGGCCTTCGTCGGTTTGCAAATACAAGGGTTTGCGACCCGTCTTGAAGATGCCGTTGAACGCAGCTACAAGACTCTCCTTCTTTTCGTCCGGATGGGTACGACCCATGCATACTGCGGCAAGATATCGGTGCAGTTCAAGATATATCAATGCCCATCGTTGTGTTTGGCGAAGGCGCTCATATCGACTAAATCTGCTTGCCACTGAACATCTATACCGCCAACGATGACCCGGTTCCGTAGAAAATGGCGGCGGACCGCTCGATGCAAGATATAGGTGTCTAGTTGTTTGAGCCAATCTTGTTGTTTGAGTCAATGCCGTGGGGTTTAGCGGCTCGATAGAGGGCGGACGATGCACTATAGGCAGCCGGACTGTCGGAACTGTATTACAACGTGTCCAACACCTTCTCCCAGCACTTCGTGGTGATGACTGACGAAAGACCCAGGGTGTGTCGTGTATTTATAACGAGGTCGATGTTCCTTTCTGAAGGGTTTCATCGGGTTCCGCCACCGTTGTGGGTTGACTGAGCCTAGCCAGATAATTTGTGGCGTCATCGTACCCCGACGGTGGACTACGGCTGTTAAGTTTCTCCGGGACATATTTGTAGGTCACTGAGGTGAGTACCGGATACTCTCTTTCCTTGACGCGTTTGGTAATTTGCTCATTGGTTTCTGCCGCCGCGTCACTCAGGGCACGAGACTAGGCCACAATAGGTACCACTTTCTCGAAGGCCGCAGATCAGGTTCTAGATGAAGATTCGGATGGGGTCCTGGTACTGTCCCACGCATGCGAAGAACGGTCCACTGTGTACGTAGATGACTTTCTCCATGTGGATGAGATTTTCGTCGAGTTCACCGCTCAATACTTATTTAAATTTGGTCCAACCGTCACGGTGTAGCGTAACCGTATTTGATGTGGACTCTTGACCCAACCAGCAGACATCGCGGTTTTCCACAATGGTGACTCTATCCTCATAGACGTGTATCCCTGCTTCGGGTGTAAGGGAAAGGACGGCTCGTGGAAATCGTGACATGGTGGAGCAAATGACGTGCATACCAATCATGGGATGACCTTTGCTTCATGACGTCATCCTGGACGTGACTGGAAATGACATTTTATGTTTGATCTTTGACACAGATGTGACCTTTGAACTTCGACCAAAAAGTGACCTTTGACCCGGAAGTGACTTTTGACTCGCAAGTGACGTCACCGGATGTGAGGTCACCGGATCACGGGAAGATAACTCTGGGCGCGCAAAAGTAGACCCTGGAGGCCGATGACATCATATGGAGTCTCGATTTGTCGTCAAAAAAGGTTTTAAAAGGTGGCCGATCATTTTGATAGATGTATAATCTCAATGAAGAACGAAGATATGCCTCTATGTTTAGCATGTGGACTGTATGTGAACAATAAAGAATCCCGCCTGGGGGGTGCCCGATACACCCCGAAATGTTTAGAATTGTCGAGACTCGTTTATTCCCCAGTTTATTCCCCAGAAAAGCTCTGCATTACAAGCGTCTAGTCCGTCATTTCAGCCGTCGTCCACTAAAGAATATTCGCGTCCATAAAACAAAGACCTATTCCATATTCCATGTAACAGTATCGGCACCAAATTAAAAAGGGCAATCATAGTACACATAAACATAGGCTAGTTTCCTGCAAGAGAGAAGCGGTCAACAGAAAAAGATTTCATGATGTTCCAAAAATATGAAATCCGTATCGCTGATCAGCATTCTTAATCCATAATAATCGTTGTAAAGTCGTCATTCCCGTTCGCTGCTGACCTTACCATATCGTTAAATCGCATGACCGGAAGTGACCTTGTCCAGCGCAATGGAGACTGATATTTGTTGTGTAGGTGCGCAGTGTTAAAGGTCACTTTCGGTCACGTGATTAAGGATATACAAAGGACAAATATTGACAGGCATGCAAGTAGTATAAAAAGGACACCTTTTGGCCAATTGACCATTGACCTTTGTGATGTCACAGAGGTCAAATTCATTTTAGTTCCGGCAAGAGTAACTTCCGGTCACGTGGCCGAAAGTGACCCCGGGGGATGTATTCCTCCGCGGTGATGCGGTCATTTCCGGGCATATCATTTCCAATTCAACGAGACTTCAAATACGCTGGTGATCGAGTCGTCTGAATCGTCGGGAATGTCCGGCAATCTTCGGCAATGTCCGGGAATTGTCTTCAATGTCTGGTCATCTCCGGCAATGTCCGGTCATCTCCGGCAATGTTCGGGAATGTCCGGAGGATAATCGACCTTCGAGCTCCAAGGCATAGCTTCTTGGTAATAATCCCCATACATAGCCATATAGCGAGTGAAGGGGAATCCTCCAGTCCATACCGTACTGCGCGATCAAGAAGCAGGCACGTTATCCACTGCACCACGAGTCAGCCTATACTAGGCAAGGTTGAAAATACCCTAATATACCTACCAGAGGGCACATCTATATATGGCTATATGGTGTAGGCCCAACCGGCAACCCACGCATGGTCATTTGCGGTATGGGTTGTGGCATCTTGTTTTTTCTTTCTACTTCACCATGTAGAAGACGATGGCAGGGGTCTCGAAGCCATGGGGTGAGTTTTGATGACAAGTCCTCATTCTGCATGCGTCGTCGATGGGCAGATCGGAGGTGGGTGTTTTGGGGTCGAGGTGGACCATTATTGGTCCGATTGGGCTGCGGGAGGTGTTATAGTGAAGCACTCGTCGAGGAGATTCCTACCGCGTGGGTGTGGCGTGGAACTGACGTCATTCCGCGCATGCCAGTAGAAAAAGCGCATGGGAATGGACGTTTTGGGGTCGAGGGGGACTAGTATTGGTCCAAATGGACCGTGGGAAGTGTCCATATGTAGCACTCGTGTAGGGGCATCTGACTGAATGGGTGTGGTGTGGAAGTAGGGAGCGCGTGCGCAGCACAAAAAGAGCAAGGGAATGAATTTTTAGAGCCGAGATGGACCATTATTGGAAAAGGATGGTGGGTTCAGTTCATCACCATTTAAAGGGGATGGTTCATCACCATTTAAAGGTGATGAGACCAGTTCATCTTTTTAGGGTGATGAAAAATGAATAACTGTAAACTTAGGTCATCATCGTTTAAGGATGATAACCAGGCCTCATTACCGGTACCCTAATAGGTGATCGCCTGAAATCTAAACGCATTGCTCTTCACCCTTAAAATGTGATCGCTATCACCATTTGAGGTAGGCATATATGCATTGCCTATCTTATAATAGCAATAAGAGACTAGACATTGTTGGTACAATGTCACGGTCTTTCCATGACGTCCCTCAAAGATATTATTTCGCTGTATTGTGATGTGGCATATACTACAAATATCGAGTGGAAACATTTTCCGGAAAGTTTAATTTGTCTAGATTGCGAGAGCCTTAGATCGAGTGTGAACTTTCATCGTTATGTGCCGTTGTTAAAACAATTGCAAAAAGTTAAACTGTTGAAAGTCTATTGTTTTCTATTTGAGTCCACCCTATCTGGGCACTGAATATATGTCGCTCAGTACTAATTTCGTCGTGTACATAAACATACTTCAAACAGCATGCTAATTGGGGGCGGACATTGTATCCTGCCTGCAACAATGCGAATGCATTCTTACAGTCAATTCCAAAGACATATATTTTAATTCCCTCAATCAAAACTGATTACCTGTACCGGAAACTTTAGTCTAGTATTTACAAATCGCGTGAAACCACAACGAGATGCAGTCATAAGCCGGTTCACTTACGTATTGTGGCGCGCAATTTTAGTCGACTGGGTGCTGTTCTTAAATTAGAAAACAAATCCTTACCTTCTTTGTACAATCCATTCGTATTTCATCTCGGAACATTCCACATAAACGGCGACACCAAATATTCCCTCGTTTTAGGCACTTCAATCATTGGCACCTAATGCCATCCCTGCCGAGCTTGCTTGGAAAACAACTTGCTTGGCCCTACAGGCCCATATCAGGTCAAAACTCGAAACTGTGGACTACCCCCCTGACTGATATCTATAAGTGTTCTTAATCTCATATCTCTATCTTCAAGCGTTTAGCAGATATTAGACTCTCAAGAGTTTGTTTGGAATAATAATATAACAAACACAATATCAATAGGTCTTTTCTGGAATGGAAAGACCTAAATATAAAACCAAGTGTATACTATGATATATGGTGCGACACTGCATTTGAACATGATACGCCACATTTCAAGACCTAAATGGCCGGTCAGGGCATCTAACTCAAATTCTAGACGAATCCAGAACGAAAAAGACCGTATATGTGATTATTGCATAGCGTCAGACAACATATGATGGGAATAATGAATGTTCGGTTTCGAAATTAGTAATACAGATGTTAGTGGTTAATCACAAAAAGTATTTTAAAACACACACACACACCCTAATCTAAAGAATGAGAGTATATTGAGATTCCGAAATAACATGTCAAAATGCATTTATGGATAGATAAGGGATCAAGTATTTTACCGTTCATCAATTGAACCGAATAAATCCAATTTATCAGGGGGGTAAACTGCATAATATAATTTATGAGTCTCATTCTATTTCATTTGTGTTAGATGCGATCGCCAATAGCAATGGATAAATAGGTAACCGCCTCAAATTCCGAAATAATAGCTGGGGATCTGTATACATTAAACTCGTAACAATTTAGAATATTTGTGTGGATCTGTATACATTAAACTCGTAACAATTTAGAATATTTGTGTGGTGAGTCATCAGGGAATCTGGCACCAAATCACCTGTCCAGCTTTTCTATATCGTATCGTATCCTTCGTAAATTCCTTACCTTTACATAGGAGCACCTTCAGACGGAGTACATATTTATTATTATATAATCAATTGGAACCACTCAACATTTTTTATAGCTCGACTATCGTGCTGTGAAGTGAACATTTATTATACAATTCTACAATTTGGACGAACTACTATCCTGAAAGTACATTAATACAATTCTACAATTTGGACGAACTACCATCTTGAAAGTGCTGTGATAACCATGTGAGCTTCCTAGCGGTGTATGCGATGTACTATGTAATTTGCAAATACACACCAGACGCGAAGCTGGTTTCACCCATTGCTTTTACTCTAAATACATAGATAAACATTGAATTAGTGAAATAGCGAACTGAACCACAACAACAGAGAGTGGTACTCACCAAATTTTGTCTCAGAATTCACACATAATTGGGGCCGAGCACTGGTACATGTAACCGAAACACCTTTTCGCGATTTGTTGTCCGCAATTTGACAGCAGGAAATACATCACTTATTTATACTGAAAGCAGTATATTCAGTATCCTGACATATGTTGCTGGAAAAAGCATACCGGTAGCAACTGGAAATCTCCATAGTAAGAAACATAAATGCGGACTTGTCAGGCTGGACTCCGTCAGCTGTTTGTGCCGAAAATAGATATAGCAGACGACAGAAGTCACGTGCTGATGACGTAGAGGTAAACGTCAGCAAAGTGTCAATTGAGTCCACATTAAGGTCACACGTACCCGTGGGATCTTGGTACTGTATGTTGGATAAATCTCCATAACGTAGTATGAAAGGTGGAATGGATTAATGCTGATCACGTATAATAACTTAGAAATGTAATTCTCACAGCCAGTCTAGTGTACAGGTAGCCCGACGCGTATTTCTGATTTAGGGTTAGGATCGGAGGTTTAGAGTCAAATACGAAGTTCGGACTTAGGGTTAGGGCCGAAACGCTAGAGGCAAACACGTGTTAGGCTCCAATAGGTGAAGAAAGGATGGTTTCAGCTATAGTTTTTTATATTCACAAGACTATACGCGGAAACTCTAATATGTTACTGTTTAACGTAGAACAGAAATGAATCACAAAATATGTACCGTAGAAGTTATACCTAGTACTGATAGCGTATTAAACATATCAAAATTCCAGTGTGAATGTGTCATATTAAACTGGTCACAATAAATACATGTATGAAGGCAATAGCATATAATTGTGATTTTCACCGACAGTCTGTAACTGTTTACTTATTTAAACAATACGTTGCTATTTAAGAACATTCTAAGACTTGTGTTATTGTACTTTACTTTGCTATTTAAGTACATGTAACTGTTATGTATTGTAAAACCTAAATATGAAATAATAGAACCAATGAAAAAATATATATTTCTTTCTATCTTTTTCTCTGGTCATTATTGTTCCGAATCAAAATAACTTAGTGGGCTCGTGCCCACTTTTGAAATAAGCCCATCGAGGTCGTGTCCATAAGGGCTCCTGTCCTTATTGGGCTCTTGTTCTTAAAGGCTCTTGTCTGCACCCCATCATATTCACGACACTCAAAATGGTAAGTAATTCGAAAAGTAAATGCCGGTTGACGGGAAAGAAAGTCCGAGTTTCGTATCATATTGACATTCTATGTTTGGATGGACCCTAGCAGGTGCTGTTTGTGGCGCGCAGCAACAACCAAACTTTGCAAATCAGGACGAAAATCATTGAGACTACTTTCATCCACCTTTAGCACGTCGTAGAATTGCAAACACGTGTGTATACGTAGACTTCACGTTCTAAATATGCGTACATATAATCGACTCGTGCAAATGGCCCTACTCATTTTTAAAACACAGGAAGTCGGTCTGTGTGTAATGTGAAAGTGTCGGAATCTGGTCACCCCATAACCACTGTCGTTAACTTTGGTAGAACTTATTTCTTAGTAAACGGAAATATTGAGTTTCACTGTGCATATACTGTATATGGTCGAAGCAAGGACGTTCAGTTTCTTACTATGGTTGTAGTATTCTAGAGACGAAGCAGGCTAGTAATAGGCTAGTAATTTTAAATATAGTGTTCAAACACAATTAAGTTCTCCACAAATCAAGTACGATATGATATAAAAGAGCATATAACTTATTAGCTAAGATTCATAGCGTCTCCCTTCTGTCAACGCTATGCCGCAGGATATCCCGTGTGTAATTCAGGTACATAAACACCGTCGGAAACAGACCAGAAAATTACATTCACTCGCCCCAAATCCCCACTATCGTAACATATGGTCCTATCGGTTTAGAATGCCATCAATATTAGAAGTTACAAACACTTACTTGCACTCGAAATGCGGCAGAGAACAGAATGTATCCAGACCCACGAAGCTGGCTGCCATGTCATTTTCTTGTCTTCTCCAGTTCGCTGACAAGGTACGAGTCTTAACAAGACAAAGGGTGCACTCCAGAGATTCTACATTTCGGCAAGGAATAGACCATGGGTCTGCTTTTCGGTCACCAATTGCTACGAAGCTGTGGAGGACAACCAATAGTTGTCACAAGACTCGTACCTTGTCAGCGAACTCGAGAAGACAAGAAAATGACATGGCAGCCAGCTTCGTGGATCTGGATACATTCTGTTCTCTGCCGCATTTCGAGAGCAAGTAAGTGTTTGTAACTAATAATATTGATGGCATTCTAAACCGATAGGACCATATGTTACGATAGTGGGGATTTGGGGCGAGTGAATGTAATTTTCTGGTCTGTTTCCGACGGTGTTTATGTACCTGAATTACACACGGGATATCCCGCGGCATAGCGTTGACAGAAGGGAGACGCTATGAATCTTAGCTAATAACTTATCATCATTGAATTTACAGAAGAGTCCAAGCTGTCTGAAATTGTGACCAGATTCTGTCAGACGGCGGTCATTTTTGAAGGTGAAATGGTGTAATATTTTCACTGTTTTTCCCAGTTTCGGCTATGAGTTGAATTTTTCTGATATTGAATTTATGAAGCAGAACATGAAACAAAATCTACAAATATATAGTTTTCATCTCTATAGACAAAACTATGTATGTGTTTGTTACTAAGATCATGAGCAAATGTGCTAATTGTTGAGGGATGAATTCATGCTTACATGTAGCTAAAAATTTTCTTCAAAATAGTAAAATGAATTCTTCCAGTCAATTCCGGCACACTGTCTCCATCTTCCCTTATGAAAACATTAATGAAATATGAATCAACTCACTGAAGAAATTTATGCACAAACTTTTGGCCGTGGACACCATGACCAAGGCAGCACCCATTCTAAAAATAAAGTATGATCACAAAGTCAAACAGATACTTCTGATGAAGTCATTTCAATGCCTACTAGTAATGGTGGGAGTTCATACCTATTAGTGGGTTTTCAAAATTGTCTTCGGGGGTTTTGTTTGTGGGATGATTGAGGGTGCTTAGTAGCCCGAGGAAATCAATATAATTCGTTATGACTTTGTATGTCAATATGCATTGGAACTGGAAGATTATGTTTTGTGAAATTTTTGCTTTGAAAATATGCATTCATTTGGAAATGTGACTGAAAAATGAAATTGTGAAAAATGTATATTCTATGTAGTTTTCACAAAGAGATAGCAACTTTCATGAAATTTCACCTTAGTGTCACCATAAGTAAGCTCACCATAACGGCTAACTACATATATGAATATGTATGTCATTTGTCTACTATATGTATTTCAGCAGGCTGGCTTCAAGAAGACATCATTAACATGATTAAGCTCAACTGTTGCTGAATCCAGAATATAAGCTTCACTTATCCCTGCTCCAGAATCTACGTACCAAATTTTAGCACCAGAACTGGCTATGTAAAGCAAAAACGCAGTCTTACTGAATAGGCAGTCCTACAACAGCATCAGTCGCAAGTTCAACATTGCAGATCTTTGATGAACACAACTGATTTGCTATGCATTAGAATAGAAGTACTTGTCATCTGTCACATACATGTGTGTTATAATACCTTTATCAATACTTTGAAGCCGTTATCTATACTACGAAGTAGTATTAAGAGTCGACACCTACAGAAGATACTGAATTTGACACTGTAAAATACGGAAAAGTAAAAAATTTGACACAGTAACATACTGAAGAGTACAAAATTTGACACTTGAGAGTTAATTGACACGGAAGATACTATTAAAAGAGTACAAAATTTGACACTGGTACAGATATAACCTTAACATGCTGAATACAGTATTATACTGAGTAGCCTATATCATTTATGGGACATGTGAGAATTGCTGGACAATTCATCCAGTTAACATGACATCACACTGTACTGAGGCTGATATAATTTATGGATTGAGTATCTTTCTGTCTGAGACCCGAAGACGAAGTTAAAAATGGCGAAAGTTCTGACACAAGAGTTTGTTGATCGGAAGATCTCTCGGTTAGTGGATGTCCCTCGCAGCTGGGATGTGGACATCGGACAGTACTACAAGCTAGACCTCAAAATGTGTCAACTGGTTCGTTTGATCTATGGATTTGATTGGGGCGCTGAAAGGTAATGAAACAATTCTGAGATTCTTTGAGTGCCATTTTAGGGTCTATGTCCGATAAATGAAGAGTGATTCCCAGTCCGACTAGATAATGAACACATCATTTGGTCGAACTGAAAGGACAGAATCTATCACATTTAGCTTTCATCCTGATAGTAATTTTCCTGCTGTCAGACATGTCCGAGTGAATGGATCGAACAGTTGTGAGACAAAAACCGATGTGGGGGGATTTCATGTCACGTATGTAACATTTGTGACAGTTACCTCGAAGTTTACTCACTCATTCAGACAAGAAGAAAAACACTATACACCTACAACCTCATAAGCATGTTCAACTGGTATGTTGCCTTCTATATGGAACATCTCACAACTCCTATCATTCACTTCAATAGTTCATAGAGCTTGATTTCATTTTTACTCGGTCACGCAAGTAATCAGAAAGTTACTCATGTGACAGAGTACAAATCAAGCTCTGGGAACTGAAGTGAATGATAGGAGAATGTAGGACACTTATCTAATATACTTATGAGGTTATAATAGTTGTACCGGTATGGTGTGTGTGTTCATATATGTCTGAGTGAGCAAACTTCAGAGTAACTGCCACAAATGTTACTTACACAAGGGCGTCGCTACCCATGGTGCGTGTGGTGCGAACGCACCCCCCTTTTTGCCCGTAGATTGGAAATACAAAAATTATGTAAGATATCAAACCCCAGTTTAGCATTAAAATACGCTGAAATGCAGGAATCGAGCGTAAAAATTCCAAATTTTCCCGTGAGGGCATGCCCCCGGACCCCCTAGAAATACTTGGCGTGCATTCCTCGGATGATGAAACTAGCAAAAAAAAATTCTATTGGGAGATCAGCGAACCCTGGGATTCCACGTAGAAATAGTGTCTTAAATTGGTATACATATGAAATAAACGAATGTGAGTTATGTAATTAACATGCCATCATCTATTCATGTGGTTTATGAGCGTAGTATTTAAGTTGGGGTTTCAGTATGTATCTAACATCAAACATTATCGCCGCGAGCGCACCACGTGAAGTAGTTTGTTATAGGACTGTTTTGTATGTTAAACCAGAAAGTCAAACGAAGTTCGGCATAAGGTGCGATATTTTCTCAATATCGATGCGTGCTTATGCATGTGAAGCAAAAGTGAAAATAGAACCTTAAATCTAAATACATTATGTTCAGATTTATTTCCGGGAAACGTGTAGAAGGCATCTCCGGTAACCTAGGACCCCGGAGGTTCCGGGGCCTAGGCGGCCCCTGGACCCTCGCCTGTTGGTTTGACAGGATTTGCTTATCTTAGATTTGTGTAAGTCAATAATATCGGTACGCGTATTGGCTTCTAATGTTAACTGACGTAAAGGTTATCTTTTTGTATGTATTAAATATAACTAGAAAGTCAAATGGATTCAGGCATGAGGTGTGATTATTTCAACATCAATTTGTGCTTATATATGTGAAACAAACGTGAAAATATAACCACAAATCTGCATACATTATGTTCAGATTTATATCCGGTTAAACGCTTAGAACGCATTTCCGGCGATCTAGGACCTCGGAGCTTCCGGGGCCTAGGCGGCCCCTGGACCCTCGCCTGTTGGGCTGTGATAGTCGACTCCCTCCACCATGAACTTTCACTAGATCCGCCCTTGGAAATTGAAAACATTCGCACCCCCCCTTTAAAATTCCTAGTGACGCCCTGTTACATGACGTAAAATCACCCTGTAGAATTCTTGACACACTGTTTCAATAAAACTGGTATAAACCTGACGTCTACCAGACAAATTGATAGAGGTGAACCGGAACCAGTCGAGGGAAGAAATGAATCTGTTCACTATACATTTTGGCATGTGACATTTCGGCACAAAGTGGAAGGTACAACTTTTTGACACACGACTTTTCATCAACTTTTAATTCCACATTTGTAGGTCTCTTAAAAACTTGTTATAATTGAACAAAAAACAAAAATCTTGTTTTCACATACATGTACATAACGTACAGTTCTAACTATATGAATTTTTTATATTGATATATTGTATATATTTTAGCAAATCCTCCATCAATTGGACTAACAGAAACAAGCTCATACTGAGAGAACTCAAGCATTTTATAATTATTTGTAAAATCTGTAACAGAAATGTAATCATATTTATCTGGGCTGTAAAATAGGTTTGGTACATTGTATATAGTTGTGATAGGCGTAAATTATATCATGCAAAATTTTTCCTTGCTTTGATTTAATGGGTTTCGCCAGGCCAAACTGACACTATGTGGCTATGTGTACCAAGAGATAAATGACGCATGCCCATGTCATTTTTTTGGACATCACAATGGCAATGTCATAATGTAACGACATTATAATTGTTCGTTTTATGACGTCACGTCTTCTTTACATATCTGATGGAGCACTAGCGCTGCCTAGTGTATCTGGCGATCACCATTGATAAATTTTGATTAAATTTGACATCTGAACAATCACTACAACATTTTACATCTAATTTGATTTTTTGTGCTGCTGATGAAAATGATGTCATGCTTTCACTTATTTGGATTTCATGTTTTATTATTTTATCAGAACTCCAGCGCCAAAAACAAGAACTGTGATAGAGGCACCATCCCGTATTCTAAAGCTGGATTTGTCATTGAATGAGTTACCTGCCCTTGAACATGAATGCCTTGCACCTTTCCGAAACCTTCGAGAATTAGATGCATCTTTGAACAGAATCACGAGGTACATGAAATATGCCAATTGATGCATTCTCATGGAACATTAAGCCACTTTTTAGAACCAATAATCTGTTCCTAATTTCTGTTTGAAAATCTAAATTTCTGTTTAGAAAACACAAGTGATTTCCCTCTCCACAAAACCCTATATGTAAAAGGCTGTGACAATAATGAGTTGTATGATCATATATTCTACTGTTTCCACATGAGATAAATAACTAAATTTAAGATTTAGAAATGTTGACGAAGTAGGCTCTCATTTGCAAATTGTCCTGTAATGAGTGAGTCAGTCAGTCCGTCCGAATCCTTTCTCTGGCGGAATAGGGAGAACCGTTTATATTAGAACCTTGATTTCTGGCACAAACGTGCATTAGGGGACTGTTACCAGCAAGATCTGAGCTGACCTAATTTTGATGAAAATTTGACCTACTTAGTTGACCTATAAACCTCGAAATTCGCAAAAACAATGCCTCCTAAGACAATGGAAATGCGCTTAATTACGTCAATGTCAGTGTGACCTGACCTAATTGGGTCATGGTCAATGTGACCTACTTTCTGACCCAATTAGGTAACCTAGAAACCTTGAAATTGGCAAAAACATGTCTCAATGCCTCCTACGACCATGGAAATGGTCAGTCTTAGGTCAAGGTACACACTTAAATCATATCAAACCCTACTTCGTAGGTCCTGTGACGTTAGTCACACTGCCATGTTTTTTAATTAAAATTCATTATTTCTATAGGAAGAGAGTGAGCGAGATGTGAGGTGAAGTTGCTGTTTTCAGACTCAATTCAGTGTTAAATCTTAGAGAAAATATAGTAATATCTATTTCTTATTTGTTTCAGTATTATAGGTATTGAGCTGCTCAAGTATTTGCACTCGTTGAACTTGTCCCATAACCAGATCAGGCGAGTCGACCATTTCCCCGTCCTCACCTCATTGGTCGAGCTCAATCTCAGCATGAATGACCTGAATGACGTTGTTGGTCTACCCAGTCTGGTGAATCTGACAGGACTCCATTTAAACAATAATAAGGCCAGTACATATTCCATGATCTTCAGTGCATGAACAATGGGGACTTCCCAATATCAGTCTTAAACGGAGTGGGCAGTGTGGTGCGACCCACTCAATCTCAGTAAACTCAGGTATAATATCACGAAATGTTATATCTGACTTCAGCGCTATATAAATCCTGTGCGAATTTCAAACTACATTTTGTTAGCCAATCAGGTGGTTAGCTTGGTGAAACAATTTCAAAATCATGCCCACAGTAATTACACATGGTAGCACATGGACCAATATAGTAGACGTAATCGGTAAACGATATCCAAATATGGCATCATTTCCGAAAAGTCTGACTTTGTTAGGCGGTAGAAAATATCAAAATATCGTTCCCTGCAAATGTGTAAATATCTGTGAACTAAAACATCAATCGATGTCAAAGTGAAAAGGCAGAAATTGTCCTGATTGGCCTATTATGGGATGTCGTAGAATATCAGCGAACATTTCGCACAAATATTTCATAGCATCACATCTAGATGATATTCCCCTGATTAACCATCTTGTTTTACCTAGATTGTGAGATTTCTGGGTAGTTAATTTGCATTTCTCCCTGTGCTTCAACGTGGAGCATAAAGATGTCAGAATATTTCTTAGGATAGGCATAATGGTCCATTCTTCAAATAGTATGGTAAAAGTGGTGCATATTTATCAAATTTGTAGCATAGGGAAAATCAAATACCCACCAATTTGCAGATGAGGCTCAATGCAGGTCACACTCCATATGGGACTGATATTGGGAAGTCGGCATTGAACGACATTTCATTCCAGACCATGTATTCTCGAATGATATTTTTAATATTTTTGTTTTCTCAGATAAGGTCACTAGATGGTGTGCAGTCTCTAGCTCGACTGAAGGAGCTGTACGTTCAACACAATGAGCTGGTATGTGCTGAAAGTGGATTTATTATGTTTTCATTCAGATCATAGTATCAGATCATGTAGTACTGCTTTCAACAGGAACAAGAACCTTGGCTTCAATATACACCTGTGCATGCGTAAATAAACCTTTTAAAACATACATGTAAGTACAGTATTAACTAGAATTTGACCTTGATGAAATAGGTCAAGGTCAGTCAACTTGAATATGCTTCTAATTAATCACCAGTTGCATATTACTGTAGTGTAAATTTGTTATGATCCCTCAAGATACTGCAGTAACCAGAATTTGACCTTGATAAAATAGGCCACGGTCAGTCAAATTGGAAAAGCTTCCAGTCAATCACCAGCTGCATGTGTGGTATGAATTTGGAGAGCTTAGATGTAATCCTAGATAAAATAGGTCAAGGTCAGTCATCTTCACTAGGCTTCTGACCCATGGCCAGTTGCATATGCTGCATGAATTTAGAAAGCCTGGATAATAATCCTTCAAGAGATATTGTGTTAAAAAGCAAGATGGACAGACAGATGGATGAATGAACCAAGCTGATGATACCCTTCGGCCAAACTTTTACAGAGGGGTAAAACTCGATTGACTAAGACTTCTTTGCCGTCACAATCCACATCGAGTCTGAACTGTACTTACAACATAAATACAACAATTTTCAATGATTTACTGTATTTTCAATCACAGTGACCTTGAACTTTGACATTTTGACCTCAAAATGAATTGGGCCCCTCTTTGGTCCATTGGTAAGGTATACCCAAAGATTGATACCAATCCATAACATGGAACTGAAGATATCGCACGGACAAGCATTAGTTAACAGACGGACGGACTGACGGACGGACAGAAATAGTGATCACATTATATGACCACATCTATTGACGGGTGTATAAAAGCTTGTGCAAAAGTGTTTATAAAAAGTTGCATGTCTGGTATTAATAATGAGATCATGATTCAGGTCAAAGGTCATGGTCTGGCTAGATAGATAGCATGTAATCTAAGGTCCAAATCAAGATGTGGGTCAAGGTCATGATCTTGGTTAAGGTTATGATCTAGTTAAAGATTTCAGTCAAGATCTGGGTAATGTTCATGATGTAGGTCAAGGTCATGACCTAGATCAAAGTCTTGGTCTAGGCCAAGGTTTTGATCCAGGTCAAATACTGGGTATAGGTCACATGTAATTATATACCGAGTTTACCACTCCCAATTACGGAAACATTATATTTCTATATATTACAGGCAGAGATCATCCCTCTTTCTGGATCTCTTCAACTGACCATCCTGAATGCATCTGATAACCAGATAGTCGTCCTTAACTCTGTCACTGATGTCCTCGGTCGACTGAAGAGACTCTCTGTGCTCAATTTACAGGTATGGGCTTTTCCAGAAAATAGCCCCCCTCCCCCTCCACCCCTCCCCCATCCCTTCACTCTGGCATGTCTGGAATTCCACTTTGAAATTCTATTTTCACCAGAACCCTGAGATTCCACATGCATGACATGGAATTGTTTATTTCCAATATGGGAAATCTGTGATTTCATCTGTGAAGGAACTAAAATTTCTGGAATTCCATGAGAATTTTCCCTCCTGTAACTCACGGAATTCCAACTTAGCATTTATTTTTATCCGTAGGCCAAGCAGGTGGTGGGATGCAATTATTTTGTGAAAAAGTACTACCCTATTTCTTTTAATTTCTTGAACAGCAGTTTTAGAATTAGAAGCAGAAAAAAGCATCTTTATATCAACCGAGGCTAAATACTGTGGTATGGATATGTTATTTATCCCAAGAACTGAAGATATAGCCAGTGAAATTTGTAGAATGTTGGCAGAATTTCTCTCCACAGATGCCTGAAGTTTAGTTTTTCCGTCTGAATAATTAGAAGACATATTGGCACATTCAGCTATTTATCTGTGTTCAAACCTGGACTAGGTATAAACGGAGAACCAGTCATATACGTAGCCAACTGTTATTCTTGAGGTATGAATATCCACATTGGATTGAAACATGGAAGTTAATTGATACTGTTTTTCTTGCATGATTCTGACAAATTCTGACACAAGAATGAACTTAATCTGCAAAATATTATGTTAAACTGCCAAAACCAGGGCATCGTTTTTAGCGTGAGTGATGGCTCACCTGCATGCAAACACTCTCGTAAATTCATGTCACGAGAGGTATTTTTAACTCACGTAAACTGTCATATTTTATATTGTATTATATTGCAATCACTCGACTGACTGTCAAATACTCTCTCCTAAATATTTTGACATGAGCTATTTTCAGCTCGCGTGCTAATTCTAAACACGAAGCCCTGCAGAACTTGTGAAATATTTGGCCCAATTAAGCCTTTAAAATCCACCCTAGACATTACATATGTGTGTAATTGAAGATGTTGCATCAGCGGCTGGACTTCAAGGACCCTGGGATAATGGAAGTAATACCGTGGCCATATCAACTTATTAAATCAAGGGCCATATTCATCCACCAAATTTAAGATAAACTTATCACTGTTAAGATTTATCGGCCAATCAAAATGTCCACAATCTTCAATCAGTTACCGCCCATTTCTCAAAATTTGCGGTGCAGATTTGAGGTCAAAGGTTACAATCAGCCCCATCAAAATATAAGACAAATATCGAAGGGAGGTTATGTGGATTCCTAATTTTTCATCTTTTCCATTTCAGGGTAACCCGGTCGAGCGGGAGGCTAATTATCAGTCTGACCTTTTGGAGAAAACAAGTATTATCAGTTTAGACAACGTGTCTGTCCGACCTATCCATAAACAAGAGGTTTGTGCTATATAGACGGTAAAGTACAGGGCAGAAATAATTTAAGCTAAAACACGACTAGAAAATAACCAATTCTTAAGTGAATACTTGTGGTTACAACAGTCTGCGCCTTTTGATCGTGACTGAAGGAAAACGTGTGCAATATAATAGATGTATGCTGCGATGTTCACAAAACGTGTCAGAGCGCAGTTACATGCACAATGGATTTGTTCCAACTGCGTTTTTAGTCAAATGCAACCATACACTCGCTTGTTATCTCTTCGACACGTCAGTTTTTAATGCAGCATTATTGCGAATCATGTTCAAGGCTAACTTATTTCTTCTCTCTACAGTACGATGAACTCTCCAATAACTTGATCACAGGGAGCATTGGAATGATCATTTGTATTACAAGAATAAGTCAGTCATTATCATGGCATCGGGTAGTATAGCTCATACTATACACTTATTAACTTTTGACAGAGTGACAATACCATGAAACCTGGACCCAAGGCCAGACTTGGTCGAACCGACCAGATCTAGGCTGCAGGCTAAGGTCAGGTCTGCTCGGCCTAGTCTGGCCAAGGGTGCAGGTTTCATGGTATTGACTCCGTCACAAGTTAATAAGTGTTTTATTATACTGAATTTTTATATCTGAGGGCATCCATCAATCTCCCCACAAATACGTCACCTGCATCAGCTGGGTCGGTGATTGAAAATTATTGACTCGTCGCTGGCTAAAGTTTGACCAATGAAATAACAGAATCTCCTCATGAATATTCAAGAGGTATAATAATGTCAGATATACTCTCTGATTGCATTGTGGTTAAAACCGCAGTGTGCAGCATTTGTGTGCATGGATCTTGGCCAATCAGCATCGTCCATTACTACATGTAAATGGTTTCGGAGTGAGCTGAGGATGTCACAGTCTTAAAGAAGACATTCTGCTCTTGTAAGATAGTTGAGTATCTACTTCGTTCAATCTTCTATAAGATATGGCAGTGTGACTAATGTCACAGGACCTACGAAGTAGGGTTTGATATGATTTAAGTGTGTAACTTGACCTAAAGACATGTTCTTGCCAATTTCGAGGCTTATAGGTAACAGTCCCTTAATGCACGTTCATGCCAAATATCAAGTTTCTAATGTCAACGGTTCGTAGGAATACGGGAGACGGTCGAGAGATGACTTGGGGGCCCTCTATCTAGGGAAACAGGAGACGGTCGACAGATGACTTGCGGGGCCTCTATCTAGAAATAACCTGGAATCCTCTCAAAATTTCAAGGTTTATAGGTCACCTATTACAGTTGGTCAGCTCAGAACTTGCTGGTAGCAGTCCCTAATGCACGTTCATGCCAAAAATCAAGGTTCCAATGTCAACGGTTCTCCTTATTTTGCTGACGAAAGGATTCAGATGGACTCACTCACTCATTACTGGACAATTTACAAATGAGAGCCTACTTCGTAGGAATATATGGGATGCATTGTCCATCTCTCTCACATGGAGATGCATGCTTCCTACATGTGCGCCACGTATTTCAGCCCAATGCAGTCACAGGGTGATCCACCGGTATTATAGGATGTTTCAATCTTGGACAATGGTAGAATGGAAGTTGGTGAAATCATACAAAATATTGTTGTTTGTTCAAACTATGGAATATGTAGAATCATTTGCTGTCGATGCTCTAATGACTTGTTAATGGAGTCAACCCTGGACTTAGTGTGTAATTTAGTACTGTTTGCCCGCCAACTGGACAGGAGCAAAAAAGCAGTTACTTTCGATGCTCTAATGACTTGTTAATGGAGTCAGCCCTGGGCTCAGTAAGTAATTTAGTACCGTTTAGCCGCCAACTGGTCAAACATTATTTTTGTCTGAAACAGGGTGAAACGCTTTTCCATACACTATTATAGTACAACTTTTTTGGCTGCTTGCCAATTTGTCACAGGAAGTATTTTTTTTTTTTTTTCAAGAATTAAGACCCCAAGTTATGAGCTGAGCACTTTTAACGCAAACTCACAAGTGTTCGTTTCCCTGACAAAATAAAAAAAAATATGTGGTAGTCTTGCTATTGTATTGTGCATGGAAGTGAAATATGTTGTTGACTTGTCAAAAAATATAAATCTCATTATCTTGTACATTCATTACTGTTACAGACAATAGTACTGTTGAGTAATTTCATTGCAAGATTTAGCTTGTCTGGAGTTTCAGGAGATGTTCCTGCGAAGTTTGCTCACATTTGCAAATTGTCCGGTAATGAGTCTGACAGTCCATCAGTCCATCCGAATCATCTCATCGGCAAAATAAGTAGAACAGTTGACATTAGAACCTTGATTTTTGGCATGAACATGCATTAGGGGACTGTTACCAGCAAGTTCTGAGCTGACCTACTTTTGATGAAAATTTGACCTACTTAGGTGACCTATAACATTACGCTTGGACCCCCCAAGTCATCTTCCTCACCCTACTTCGTAGGTCCTGTGACGTTAGTCACACTACTCATGTTAAGTTGGATTGTGTCAAAAAGAGCAGTGCTTGTGTCCATCATGATAGTCAGCTGAGTCGAGACAGTGACTTGTTTACCCCAATCTCGATAATGTGAAGGTGAAAAACTGTGACACTGTTAGATAGATAAGATGCCAAATGTTTATTTTTTTCTCACTATATTAATTTTGACAGCATGAAGGGAGACAACTCTCTGACAACATTCACAGTATTAAGGATCTAACACAACATGCATTTGAAGAGCAGATCCGAGGAGCACGGAACAGAATGGAAGACAACGTGAGATTCCTTCAGTCCAGGATCATGTGAGGATTCTTGCTTGATTAGGTCAAAGAAAATTAATTAGATGCTTCTCATATGGTCCAGTGGTAGCAAAAGGCTATCAATTACGGAGTACACATGGTCCCCAATTCACCTAAACTTTATAGTATCCTGATTGGATGCATTCGTTTTTGGCTGCCTGTTAACTTGGCCGAATTTTAAGATTTGTCTGCAGTTTATGATGAATAATGGCAATAAATCATGTCGTAACTTGTAGTATAGCTTTAAAAAAGTATGTTTTTGTATGGAAATACAGGCCTTGCATTCTAAATATCACACCAGGCTGATTTGATTGACTACGTAACCTACATCATCATTTCCTGTAGAAGACAACTCCAGCAAGAAATATATGTCTCCGTTTGTCAATTTTGGTCTAGTTATTATTCTATTGACATTTAATTCTACTTCAAAGTTCAAAACTGTGAGTTACTCGATTTTGTAAAGAAATTTTCCATTGAATGTCAATAGAATGAGAACTGGGCCAAAATTTACACTGATTTCCTGTTGTTTTCTACAGGAAATGATGATGTAAGTTACGATAAGTTGACTACTTCTTTGAAAGATATTTAAAAATTAAAATTAAATTTTAAATTATTTTTCTTAAATCCAAATATCTTCACAACTTACAGATTTACAATGAACACATTTATGTTTGGAATGCTTAAGAAATGCACTTTCAACAAAGATATACATTACCATAGCTATGAGCCATACTTCTAGCTGTATAAAGACAAATTCTAGAGGGTGTGTAAAAGTGTGTACAGGATGGATTAGTATCCTTAATAGTGTATTAGGAGCCTCAGTCGTTATTGAGTGGTTGTTTAGAATCTTACAAATTTCAACTGTCTTCAGGTATATCTTTTCATCATCAATTTCAGATCACTTCAAAATGAATTCAAAACCTATGAAGACAAGATGAGAACAGATCTGAACCTATGTCTCAGGTTAGTCTATGATAATCTTTCTAATAATTCAATCCCCCTAACAATATTCAATCACTCCCAATTTTAGGGACAAAATTCAATCAGTGGTTCTAATAAAGGAAATGGTACGATAAGGCGGGATTTTGGCCTATACGTGGTGCGGTTGAAATCGAAAAAATAAAATATATACACAATATGTAAAATTTCTAGCTCGAGTGCGTTATCATTGTAGTCATGACATGAAATTGAAATCCACAGCATCTGCTATTTCGTGAAAAAAGGGTCTAAATCGAGTCATTTAAAGACACATTTAGACACGAAGGACCGCTTGGACCAAAAAGATTTTCCAGCAGTGGAGTTATAATGCCACTGCACATCACCAAGTTAAACTGAGTTTTGATCCAAGGGGTCCTTCATGTCTAAATGTGCATTTAAATGACTTGAGTTAGACCCATTTCTCACGAAATAGCACATGATGCGGATTTCAGTTTCCTGTCATAACTACAATCATAACGCAAACGAGCTAGAACTTTCACATATTGTGTACATACATTTTCTCTTGCCGTTACATTAAAACACACTTATTTATAGGATATTTTTTTTTTTTCGATTTCAACCGCACCACGTATAGGCCGAAATACTGCCTTATCGTACCATCTCCTTTGATCACACTCTAAAATCATTGAAATAACAAAGAAATAATGGATAATGTATGCATGATTTTGAACCATTTCATCAACTCCCTGTTTCAACAAATTTGATCACCTCCAGATTTTATAGTGTGAAATTTCACTTCCTGTGATTGAATTATTAGAGGGATTACTGTAAATGTATACATGTGCACAATGCTATTTTTCAAGTCTGGTTATAAATTTGATGACATAACCGTAACCATGGTAACAGTCCTGTTATTCAGGAGCCGTGGAGCACATTTGAAAGTGGGAGGGCTGAACTCTATACCGGCCATGTTAAATGTTGGACTGGTGCTATCTAAGATACAATCTAGGTAAACCAAGATGGTAAATCAGGGGAATACCATCTAGACGTAACGCTATGAAAACATCGTGTGAAATGTTCGTCGATATTCTACGAGATCCCATAATAAGCCAATCACGACCATTTCAACCTTTTCGCTCTGACAATGATTGACGTTTACTTCAAGGAGATTAACATCTTTGCACGGCACAATCTTTTGATATTTTCTACCCCTAACAAAGCCAGACTTTTCGGCGGGAATAAACTCTTTGATGTTTACGGACCCTGTCTGGAAATGATCCATATTTGGAAACTGTCTCAGGATAATGTTTATATATTAGACCAAGAGCTACCGTGTGTAATTACTGTGGGCGTGATTTTGAAATAGTTAAAACCAGCTATCCATCTGATTGGCTAACAATAGTAGTTTCAACTCACACGGGATTTATATAGGGCTGAATTCAGATATAATATTTTCGTGATATTATATCTGAGTTTACTGAGATTGTCTAAGATAGGACTTATAACATTGCAGTCCCAAAAAGTGGGGAACCTAGTCTCGTGATAATATTCAATTCATCTCTAATGTGTTAGATATATTGATGGGGTTAGATATTTGGTTCAGATGCACAATTAGAAATGTATTCTCCATCCACCATGATTTCATTCAAAATTCAAAAAAATTTGTAGTTTTGGTTAGGTTTTTGTTAGGCTTAGGGTTTTGCTAGGCTATGTTTGTTTGGGTCATCGTTGCCATGTGACCAATAAGGTTAGGTGTGACGTTAAACTTCAAACAACCAACCAACCAACCGTTGTGACATCTTACCGAGCTGAGGGAATTTCCCATTTCATATGTAATCACCCGAGATCATCGACTTCATTCATTGTGTATTTTTCGCCCGATGTCAGCTTCCTCAAGCATTAAGTCACATGTTCGCTCCATTTAAACGAGCCAATGAAATTGTCTGTATTTAAATATTTTGACCTGGGAATCCCAAACACTAGACATGTCAGTTTCACGTTCGTGCATGAGTCGCAAGACGGGGGGATTTTGTGCGAGACCAAACTGAAGTTGTGTGATTTAGCTATTTCATCTCTCACTCTAATGGTGCATGCTTCTTTGTTTTTCTTAAGAAAAATCATATTACAAATGGCCGAACATATTTGAAACAAATAATATCAGCTGCAGTTCACTGGAAGATGGAGACACTTTGAGGGCCCCCCACGCGATAATTTCATTCCAACATGCTCAAGGTGTGTCTCCTTTCAAGGCTTGTGATAGTCCCGACTTGTTGTCCCATGAACCAATCGACTTCGATCATTTTTGTTTTCTCAGGCATCTGGATGGTCTGTCTGCCTCCCAGCTAAGAGACTTTGATGGGGACTACCTGAGGGGTTCCTTTGGGGCTCCTGTACCAAAACCATGGCACCAACAGGTAATTCATAGCACCAAAGCAATGATACTGTCAACTAATTATAGCATATTCTACCACACATCATGTGCTCTACCAAATAACACATATAGAAAGAAGAAAGTCCAGGTGTCCTGTAATTTCAATGGATGGCACTTTATCAACAGTTCAGTGTGGGTTGTTTGACATCATGATATTCTTCACCAAGCTAGGTAAACCAAGATGGTAAATCAGGGGAATACCATCTAGACGTAACGCTATGAAAACTTGGTGCGAAATGTTCATTGATATCCTACGACATCTCGTAATATGCCAATCGCGACAATTTCTACCTTTTCTGTCTGACAATGATTGACGTATAGTTCCTGGAGATTAACATCTTCGCACAGCACAATCTTTTGATATTTTCTAACCCCTAACAAAGCCAGATTTTTCGGCAGGAGTTAACATACTCTTTCAACTTTGATGCCATATTTGGATACTGTTTCCGGATAATGTTTATTTATTAGAACATGTGCTACCGTGTGTAATTACTGTGGGCGTGATTTTGAAATTGTTTCACCAAGCTAGCCACTTGATTGGCTAACAAATGTATTTTCAAATTCGCACAGGATTTTTATAGGGCTGAAGTCAGATATATATTTTACATGATATTATATCTGAGTTTACTGAGATTGATTCTTCACATGTCTAGCTGCACTCGCCCACAGGTGGGGTAGGCCAATCCGTACACAGCGATGCAATTGACTAAAAAATTCCAAGGTCCAGGCTATCATTGGAATAGTCCTGAAATGTCTTGGTACTTTTTTTCATCACTTTGAATGTTGATAGCATTTTAGCATGACCCAAGCTGCCATACTGGGAACTCATCCCATGTGTGTCAATTTCAGGCACATGACTTGCAGGTGTTGCCTGCTTCCGTTAACTGATGGACCAATGGATTTTTGCTATGTATAGGGGTGTTAACCTGTTATTACATAACATATTGCTTTTCAGGAAAAAGCTTCACATTGTGCCATTTGCCATATACTAAAATAGAAATAATTCATTGTTTACTGCAATAAAAAAGTAGGAAAGATTGCGATGCACCAGGGGAGCATTCAAGTATTATGTACGCTCAGAACAGGGGAAGGCGGGGTGGGGGGGGGGAGGGGTGTCTACTACAAGTTGAGATTTTTCTCTAAACATGCTTGGTTAAATTTTGCATACAGGAGGAGGAGAGGGTAAAAATATTCAATTTTTATCAACAGCTATAGCCACAGAAATCTGTTCGCCCTTACGTCTGTCTGACCATCTCTCTTTCCATCTGTTTGTCTAACAGTCCGTCCCTCAATATTTCTTGTAAATGCAACTCCTACACTTTTGATAAGATTCACAGTATTCGTTCTGTTTTCGTTCTCAGGGAACTGGGCTGGATGATCTCGAGTCACCTCGTCGGCAGAGAAAGGACAACAAAACAGACTACAAAGATATCAAGGACACGGATGAGGTAATTACCATGTTCATGTATACGTACTCTGATTGTGGTGGTCCTGTATTCTGTATAGAACATAGTGATATCATATAATGATGAATCATTGAATTTGAGGATCCAATCCTGAGATGGAATATCTGGAAGATGAACCGCCTCCAGGCTCTGAAACTGTGAACCGTGTGTCGTTCCGGTCTAGCTTGTCTAAACATCCATGTACGCCTACGCTGACTCCAAATCTGATCAAATTTAAACAGTTCAAAGTTGAAGCACTTTCATTGGGTGACGTAACTCGATTGACAGGCTTGTTCATTTCGAATTCCCTGCATTGTAATGGTGACATGCACATGCCTGCCACAATACTGAGCACAGCACTCCCTTGTCAATATCAGTTTGCGAGGGGGGGGGGGGGAGTCTGGATTGATTAAGCTCAACTATACTTTGAATTTCGACACAGACTCACTGTTCCAACGTGCATGTTTCACCAAAATCGGGGAAATTAAATGCAAAATTCAAATTGACTTAACACTTGTGAGTTATCAACTCACAGATTTTGGTGAAACATGCACATTGGAACAGTGAGTCTGTGTCAAAACTCAATGTATACACACCTTAAGCTTGAATCGAGCATTGGAAAGTGCATACAAAGTTTGAAATATATGTATTAAGGCAGTGTGACGTCGCTGGACCTAGATATGATTGCAACAGGCCACCATAGAATACCATGCTTTATTTGCAGTTTACTCTGTGTAATAAAATTGTAAAAAATTACAATAAATATTTTCCCACACTATTTGCAATGGTCTTTCATTTGATGAAAACTTTACTTGAGGGTTTTCGATCACTTTAACGTCGCTTTCAACTATATTTCAGTCATATCACGATGTTGGGTCCTATTCCTTTTCACACGCGGGTGGGGTCCTATTCCTTTTCACACCCGGGAACCCCACGGGTGCCTCAGTTAGTGCTCTTACGACAAGCTCTCTGAGGAGCTGAGGCATATTCTTAACATGACTTGCGGTGTGCACAACGACATCCCAGATCAATCCCCGGAAGCCCCACAGGGCGTGTGTTCAATGTACATGTAGCATACTGGATAGGGTGTAATCTCACCATAACACAGTAATTGGGGTAGTCATAGTAGTATATTAACATGATTCTAGTTGTAAAACACCAGGGAGTCATGTATGCATGGCGCACGATTCTGGCCGATTCAAAGAAGCACATAAAAACGTCGGAAAGCAGACCAGAAAATTACCTTCCCACATCCCCAGTGTTCTACATTCAGAGGCATGTTACTTGACTATTATTGAGGGAATCAACTTTGAACCACCAACTTGTACATTTTCAGTCTCATAAAAGAATAAAAAGATTTGGTGCCTTAAAATAATGTGCATAACAGAATCGGTGCTATATTGAGGCACCTTATAGTGAAACCACACTGCGGTGGTCTAATGGTTTAGAGCGTCGGCCTCGTAAGCGGTAGGTACTGGGTTCGATCCCAGGCCGGGTCATACCTAAGACTTGAAAAATGGAACTTGTTGCTCCCTCGCTTACGCTCAGCATTAAGAGGATAGAACAAGGACTGGTTCGCTCGGTGTCAGTATAATGTGACTGGGTGGGGTGTCATGTCTGCCTACGGCATGATATTTCAGTGGGACAGCACTATAAAATGGCAGCATTAGATCTCCTCTGTTACAAGTAGGTACCCCTGCCCCTCCCCTCCCTTCCCTTCCCCGTCGTGATATAGCTGAAAAAATGTTGAAAGCGACGTTAAACCCTATTCACTCACTCACTCACCCTTATAGTGAAGCTACACTGTAATTAAGTCTGCCATGCAGGGTAACATATTCATGAATTGTATTGTGTAACAATGTGAAGAGGTTTCATTCTTGGACAGTCTGATAAAATGATGAGGGTAGGGCCGGTAGGCCAAGAGTGAGAGAGAGTGAATATGATTTGACGTTGCTTTCAATTATATTTCAGTCATATCACAACGTTTGGGTCCTCATGCAGCTATTTCCTTTTCACACCCGGGAACTCATTGGTTGGGGTCCTATTCCTTTTCACACCCAGGAACCACATGCGTGCCCCAGTTAATCCCCTCTTATGACAAGCTGTCTGGGGAGCTGAGGCCTATTCTCATCATGAACTGGGGTGTGCACGTTGACACCCAAGGTCAACCTCGGGAGCCGAGCATATATTCTCCATTATGATAATTTTCCCCCAGAATTCCCATGCGGATCGTAGAAATACAAAAATGCTGTACACTAATTATATTAAGAGATGTAGCTGAGGACGAAATTAACCAATCAGCACTGTGCTTGAAGCATCGGCATTGAGATTATCATAAAATAACATTCCATTGTTTTGCAATATAGTACAATTATCACCACAGGATGTGTTACAAAGCAGGTGTCAATACAGCTGGGCCCCTCTGATCTCCCCTCAAGACTTGTCTGCAATATGTTTTCTCCTGGTGAAAGGCCTCTCTGTAGTATGGCCTAATTAATTGTCCCCAAACCTTCAACATTATAATGAGTCAGTGACAAGTGGTCCTCATTTTATGTTATTCTACAAACAGTTGACATGGTGTAACTTTGTTATTATTGTTACAGGTCCTGCGTTTGGCATATATGGAGCTCTCTAAAGAACAGGACATCCTGGACAAGGTGTGATAAAAGCAAATATGCAAAGAAGACATGACGTGAAGTATCCAGTCAATTGAGACATTGGTTCGAACATTTATGCAGCACAATTTGCAGCCTCATACATTCCAGAGTACAGCCGAGAGCTAAACATCGTTCGTGAGAAGACAATCTAGCTGTCTTTCATTATATCGAACATGTCAGATTCTTAAAAGTATTTTATATTTATGTACTTGTTAAATTAGATCTTGAAAATGTGATGCTACAATCGTGAGGTCCCGATATCTTACCAAATATAACCATTTTATGCTCCACGGATCACCACAACTCCTCAGCCTGGGTTGCTCTGGGTAGTGGTTGTCACATCTCTCCCCAAGCTTATGCAGTACAGGTAGCCAACTATCGTGAGAAATAGTTCACTTCCATTTCAAATGGGCAAATTGGCTTTGTTTATGAAAAAAAGGGAACATAGGTGATTCGTTTCCATCTGGGAAGGGCATCCCAGGGATATCTATTATCCTACATAAACCCCTGGTACACTTGTGAATGAATCATGCTGATGGAATTTAAGTGCCCCTGTAAATTTTGATCAATCTGCAAAGTAACATCATGTGAATATATCGACCAATCAGATCTCCGAGCATATGGCATCCCATGTGTCAGACTTCCTAGCCAACATGCTATACGTATCTGCACGAGTTCATGACAAGGAAGGCGCCATATTGTCCACTGACAAAGCTTTCGGATCATGTGATTCCATTTCTATCCTCAGTTCTCATAAATTTGCTAATTCTTACACACTGAAAGTGGGTGGAATGGGGTCTGCTATGCAAAATGGGTGATATAGTTCATGTAAGACAACATACCGCTTATCAACTTTACTTGACATGTTAGCAAAATGGAACAATGGCTGACCACATGCCCATTTACCACTATTGGAAATACTGTAAATTCATGTCACCTTACATGACCGATTTTCCCAAAATGGTCAGTGTTTCACCTGTGGCTCAAAACGAATCCTTGACATTGTGGAGAAGAGTGATGGAGGCTGCATAATAGACCATCTTGAGAGTGTGAAATGGCCATGTTATGGTGTGATATTAGCAGGGTTCATAGACTTACAGCAGGAAAAAAAATCCAGGAGTTTTCCAGGACTTTCCAGGTCAATAATTTTAATTTTCCAGGGGTCTTTAGTACAATAACTCACAAAACTGATGAGAAAATTAACGAAGTTCAGGAACAAATTTTGGCACAGTAACACATGGCATCTTTCGTTTTTATCCAGAAGATAAAATACTTCTTCCAGGGGTTTCCAGGAGTTCAACTTTATTTTTAAGCATTTTCCAGGACTTTCCAGGTTAGCAATTAAATTCCAGGAGTTTTAAGGACTTTCCAGGAGGTGTATGAACCCTGTATAAGGGCCTCCAGATTGAAATCTATGAACTTTCCATTCATGTCTGTGTGTCCTCGGAATGGTCGACATGAAGATGTGAACATGTATCAGAGAAAATGTGGGTCACAACCATCATGCAGTGTCACAGAGTTGGTTCAACAGTGTTACTAACACTGTTAGTTTAGATTACACTCAAACAAAGCCTACAGATTTCTGCTGATAGGACATGTTAAATGTTTATATCAGAAAATTTGTGATATATGTATATCAAATTTTTGTGCTATGCAAACTGTGCGACTATTTATACATACCAGTAGCTGGGTAAACTGTATGTACTGGTATAGCATATATTTATTAATAACTTAGGCCACTGTTAGTTGATTGTTCGTTTCTCATGGCCCTCTCGCATCTTAATTTGAGGGGCAAATAATTAAAATTCATGCAGGTTTTCAGATTTTTAGGTGTGAAATATCTCTTTTCTTCAAATTTACATGCATTTGGTTTGCTGCATTCATAATTAATAATAATTATCGCACTCAGCATGTCTATTTTCACAAGCAAGGTCATGAGAAACAAACAATAAAAGACAGCAGCCTTACATGTCTCGAATCTATATGTTTGAAATGTAGCTAGACTGTTAATCAGTCTCAAGCTAAAGTCGTATTCCACTCTTCACTATACAGAATCTTTGTGACGGGTACAAGGTCTTTAAGATCATATCCAACTGGTGGTTAGGATGATCCTGCTCTCTAAAATGGAGGTAAAAAAGGTTGTTTTTGCTCAATAACTTAAGATTCCTTTTTACCCCTCAGCCTATTAGGCTGCGGGGTCTTGTCGTTGGCATGTACGTCCGGTCGTCTGGTCGTCCGGTCGTACGGTCGTCCGGTCGTCAACAATTCTTGTGATCGATCTAGAAACCGAACCGTTGCTTCTAGAGACTTCAAATTTGGTATACAGAATTGTTGGGTGGTCAACCATAAGCCTATTGAATCTGGACCCGATTGGTTGGAAACTTTGGCGGCCATCTTTAATTTATGCGAAACCATCACAGCTTTCTCGTTATCAAGCTTTCTTTATAACGACTTACCCTAGGCACACCAAACTTGCCGTGCACATCCATATGCTCATGACCCAGAACCCTATTGAATCTGGACCCGATTGGGTGGAAACTTTGGTGGCCATCTTTAATTTATGCGAAACCATGAATCTTGTGTATCTCGGAAACCATTTTGCTGTTCAGTGTGAAACTTTGTAGAGATTATCGATACATCAAGAAACTTTGAAAGAATGACCAAACCAGTTTTCCTGATTAGGTGAAAGCCTTGGTGGCCATCTTTAATTTATGCAGAATCTTTAATGATGTATTTCTTTGATACCATTGAAGTGTTCTATACGAAACTTCTCGTTACCAAGCTTTCTTTAGAACGACTTACCCCAGGCACACCAAACTTGCCGTGCACATCCATATGCTCATTACCCAGAACCCTATTGAATCTGGACCCGATTGGGTGGAAACTTTGGCGGCCATCTTTAATTTATGTGAAACCATGAATCTTGTGTATCTCAGAAACCATTTTGCTGTTCAGTGTGAAACTTTGTAGAGATTATCGATACATCAAGAAACTTTGAAGGAATGACCAAACCAGTTTTCCTGATTAGGTGAAAGCCTTGGCGGCCATCTTTAATTTATGCAGAATCTTTAATGATGTATTTCTTTGATACCATTGAAGTGTTCTTTTTGAAACTTGGTATACAGCATCGATGTATCAAGAGACTTGACTTGCACTGAATAACCACATCAATTCTTCTGAGAGGCGGGAAGGATGGCCGGCCATTTTTAATTTATGCAAAATCATTAATGATCTCGATCTCTGATACCGTTTAAGTGCTCGATATAAAATTTGGTAAACATCATCGATGCAGCAAGAGACTTATGCTGAATGACAGAACTGGTTTCTCTGATTGGGTGGAAATCTTGGTGGCCATCTTTAATTTATGCAAAATCTTTAATGATATATATCTCGGATACCATTTAAGTGTTCCAGGTTCTATATGAAACTTGGTTTACAGCATCGATGTATCAAGACACTCGCAATGAAGATCAGTTCCTCTGAATGACCGGAAGGATAGGCGGCCATCTTTACTTTATGCAAAATCATTCTGATACCGTTCAAGTGCTCGATGTAAAATTGATATACATCATCAGTGCATCAAGAAACTTACGATGAATGACAGAACTGGTTTCTCTGATACCGTTTAAGTGCTCGATATAAAATTTGGTAAACATCATCGATGCAGCAAGAGACTTGTGATGAATGACAGAACTGGTTTCTCTGATTGGGTGGAAATCTTGGTGGCCATCTTTAATTTATGCAAAATCTTTAATGATATATATCTCGGATACAATTTAAGTGTTCTATATGAAACTTGGTATACAGCATCGATGTATCAAGACACTCGCAATGAAGATCAGTTCCTCTGAATGACCGGAAAGATAGGCGGCCATCTTTAATTTATGCAAAATCATTAATGATCTCTCTCCGATACCGTTCAAGTGTTCGATGTAAAATTTGATATACATCATCAGTGCATCAAGAAACTTACGATGAATGACAGAACTGGTTTCTCTGATTGGGCGGACTTACTACATCACTAAGGAACCACTGTTCAGCGACTAATGTTGTCATACTTGGAGACTTCAACAATGACTTTGCTGTCGACTATGGGCTCTTTCCCTTAATCCACACCCCATGCAACCACAGATCTTACGACAACCATTGACCAGATTTTCACCAATTTCAAACTCACAGATATACAATTTGGTGTCCATGAAACATATTATTCATATCACAAGGCTGTTTGGATTGCCATCCACCCATCCTCATCCTCTGCTTGATCACAGATGGAAAGAGACAGACAATCAACTGGTACACAGGGATTCATACAGTTATTGCTATCAAAGACTTTTATTATTGTTTAGATTATTATTAGGGTTCAAAGCCAAAATGGCTTGAAGCCTTTTGTTTTTGTTCAGAATATTTCTGTTCTTCCGCCATATTTTTCGCACGCGCTATGTCAAAATATTTATTATAATCCTTCAATGCATCCAACATCCCACACTGAATTTATCATATTTTAATCTTTTACAAGCCACTGCTAAAGCATCTTCTGCATTCAACCAAATCTTTCAGGCTTTTACATATGCATTTTTCATTCATTGTGTACCAATATATTACACTGACTAAAACTGTCTGGCTGAGGGGTTGTTGCACCTTTTAGGTGCTGCCTCATGTTAACCAATGCTGCAGGCACATTAATCTATCTATTCTTCCAAGTTCTAAAATTAAATTGCCATTTGAAGAAACAGTCCATGTTGTTTGAACGGCATAACAGATATTTGGCCTATTATTATGCAAATTAGATAGGTGATAGTTTATTTTTTTACCACCATTTGATGGGGATATATATATTTGTCTGTATGCGCATCAACAGGATCCTGCTGAATTCATTATGTGAACTGATTGATTTATTGAGCAAAAATGACCTTTTTTACCTCCATTTTAGAGAGCGGAATCACCCTTACCTGGTTGTAATTCTCCAGGTACAAATGCATACTGAAATGAACTAAGAAAGTGTTATAACAGACTACTTTTTCTAACAGCATAACATTTGAATTTTTACACTTTCTGAACAAAAAAATGCATGGGCCCGGACTACATCGCCATTGGCTATGTTCAGGTAAGGGTCGAAAAATATTTTTAAAGAATTCTATCCGTCCCAGGTGACCAGTAAATTTGTGTTAACTATCTGTCTCTTGAATGCATCAACCTGAATAATGAGATTCACTATTTACATCAAGGAGAAAGAGTTTTTTTTACCTCTCGGCCAAATTTTGCCAAAGGGTATTGTCGTCGTCATGTACGTCCGTCTGTCCATCACACCTATCTTTTTACCAAGATATCTAGGCACAGCAAACTTGCAGTGCACATCCACATGCTCGTGACCCAGAACCCTATTGAATCTGGACCCGATTGGTTGAAAACTTTGGTGGCCATCTTTAATATGTGCGAAACCATTAATCTTGTGTATCTCGGGGTATCATTTTGCTGTCCAGTGTTAAATTTGGTATAGATCATCGATGCATCAAGAAACTTCAAAGGAATGACCAAACGGTGGAAACCTTGGTGGCCATCTTCAGTTTATGCAAAATCTTTAATGATGTATATCTCTCATACCATTTCAGTGTTCTATACGAAACTTGGTATACAGCATAGATGTATCAAGAGACTTACAATGCATAACTACAGTTCCTCTGAGTGGCGGGAAGGATGGGCAGCCATCTTTAATTAAGCAAAATCATTAATGATCTCTATCTCTGATAGTGATACTGTTCAAGTGCTCAATGTAAAATTTGGTGCACATCAATGCATCAAGAGACTTAATTGCGATGAATGACAGATTTGGTTTCTCTGATAGGGCGGAAACTTGGCAGCCGTCTTAATTTATGTAAAATCTTTAGTGATGTAAATCTCTGATATCGTTTAAGTGTTCTATATGAAACTTGGTATACAGCATCGATGTATCAAGAGACTTGCATGAATGAATAACCACATCAATTCCTCTGAGTGGCGGGAAGGATTGGCGGCCATCTTCAATTTATGCAAAATCATTGATGATCTCATCTCTAATGCTCGATGTAAAATTTGGTATACATCATCGATGCATCAAGAGACTTATGTAATGAATACTGGTTTCTCTCATTGGACGGAAACCTTTGGGGCCATTTCTAATTACAAAATTTTTGATAATCTATATATTTGTCACTTGACTGCTTGGTGTTCCTGACATCTTGGTTCAAATTGAATACATTATGAATGGCTGACGCCCAGAGCTGAGTGGTTTTCAGATGCGCAGCTTCGTATTCAGACTTCCTGCATGTTTCTCTTCAGGTGAGGAGGTTTTCTTGTTAGGAAGGTTGCAATCATTACTCTAAAGTGGCCATGTTCGTGTAATCCACAGGTTGTGTCTTCTGTTTGACCCTCACTAATCCAGACCAGAAAGAGCCAAACAAAAGACACCCATTATCCCAAAATGGCAGCCTTACGACACCTTTTATAGCAACCTTCACAGAATTTTTGCACAAAAAAATACTTCGTTTTACGATAAATATTCCACCTGTCACAAGAGACAGGTAGTTTTCTTTTCAGCCAGGAAACCTACAAAATTTACCTGTCCGAGACAGGTGGGCACCCTATTATTTCGACCTATGTTAGATGAAATAATATATCCATCTGACCAACAGACAATATTCATTGAAAGGATGGATTAACATGTCATCTTCAACTGTCTGTAGATAAGAGATGTTTATCTTTATTTTTTTAATATTTTAGTCTTGCTATATTTAATCAATAAAGATTCAGTATCCACATCATTTGCTTTAGATTTCTTTTTACCATGTTCAACATCGGTCTCGGAAATCTATAATGGAGAAATTTCAACTAGTCCAGATTCGTGAATATGCATACTTTAGTATTGAAAGAAAGGAACTCAATGAAAATTTTAGCAACTTTAAGTTGCAATATTCCAGTTATATCATCAGTTTAATGTACTTCCAATATTCAAGCATAGAAAGAAATACTGATGCATGATCAAAGCTCAGTCCATTGTCATCAAGTTATTGTGATGAAGGAACATTTGACATTGACTGGCATCAGCAACATGTGAGTGAGTGAATGTTTTTTCAGTCTTATCACAGCATTGGAATCCTATTTCTTTTCACACCTGGTAGCCCCACAGATAGGGTTCTATTCCTTTTCATACCTCCATGGGAACCTCGCGGGTGCCCCAGTTAGTCACCTCTTATGACAAGCTGTCTGAGGAGCCGAGGCCTATTCTTACCATGACCTGGGGTGTGCACAATGACACCGTCAACCCTGAGAGCCCCATGAGGACAGCAACATTTATGTCGGACTCACCGCTTATACATGACCACTGCAAATTGATCAGCTAAATGGACACATTTCCTTCATTCATATCGTGAAGCTTACTATATGTTTAGTAGGTTCCATGTTCATACGAACAAGCCGAGTAGCTAGCAGGTCCTCTGCCAAGTAGCCGGTTTCAGAGCATACAGCATATACCCTTCCAATATGTCCTTAAATTTAACTTGGAAAGTGGATATGTGTATGTGGAAAGAGACGTTTATCTGGAATTGAGACAAGTTGAGAAGCAGTGATGGGTAGTGCAACACTGGAATGTAAGTCTGTAGTTGTATATGGATTTGTGGAATTTATAAAACGTGAGAAAAAGACAAAAAATTAAAATATAAATAAGGTGATAAAAAGGTTACTGCAGTGCTAATACAAGAAATAATGCAGCAGTACCTGTGAAGGTGGAAAATTTAGTTTATTCAGTTTCGTCAATGTACTGAACATGGTATATTGAATATCAACCATGTTACTATAGCAAATATCTGCCATGAGACAAGTACATAAGTTGTATACAATCATATATCATTCTCATATATTAATAGAAATGATAGTTATATCACAGTCATGACTGCACTGCCAAAAATACCCTACTTATTTAAGATAATGCCCTAAAATTTTCTTGAAATAAGGTAAGTTTACTCAAAAGAAGTCAAATTTTGAGAAAATTTTAAGATTTGTTTTCTTGTTTAAGTAAAATATTCTTACCACACTCCAACTTTTACTTAAACAAGAAAAAAAATCTTAAAGTTTAAGATTTCTTCTTAAAACAAGATTTTTTTAAGAAAAATTCTTCAATTTTAAGATTTTTTTTTTCTTGTTTAAGTAAATTTTGGAGTGGGGTAAGAATATTTTACTTAAACAAGAAAAAAAAATCTTAAAATTTAACTTATTTTGAGTAAAATTGTCTTATTTCAAGAAAATTTTAGGGCATTATCTTTATAAGTAGGGTATTTTTGGCAGTGTGGGTATTGTAACAGAGTGGTAAATCCCCTGATAATGCAGGGTGTCACCAAGGTCAATCTTGATAAATTAATATCCTATCCTATTCTCTAGAGAGCTCCAATCATTTATGTCGCTATGTAGGATCTTACTGATTTCAATTGAATTTGGTGTTCAGAGCACCCAGCTCATGAATATGTAATAGTTTTATACTGTGTCTGCCACATTTTAACTACTTTACTTGCAGTCGGGGAGGGGGGATAGGGTCATGGTCTCTGCTTTAACCCTGGTTTACGCCCAGGACCAGTCCATAATTCTACACCGTATTATGGTGCCAACCTGGCAGGAGGGCGGCAACATCAGAAGATTCTCCGACAGCTGGCTGGGTGATTCAGTTGAGCCAACCAGAAAGCACCTACCATTATGTTCCCTTCAATTCAAAGCACCATGAAGAGCTCTTGGGATTGGTTGAACTCACATTACTGCAAGCCGGTTAGATCCTGCAAGCGACATATCCAAATGGGGGAGCAGATAGGATTTAATTTTAATTAGATTGCGCTAAGGTAGGGGGTGTTCGGTGCAAATGACCCCCTCTCAGAGCCCAAGATGCAGGTTATTTCCATACATTAGACAGCACATTGATATAGATATGAAATGACTCCCCTCTAAAGAAATCCTTCAAAGTCCTTCCAACATGTCCAATGCAGTTTTATACAAACAACAGTGTGTCACGAGATAAGTTACATTAGTCAAACAGTTGAGTATACGATTCAAATGGAAATCCGGCATATTCATCGGCTTGTGAAGAAAAGGTTTCTAAATATGCATTCCCTTGTGCTGCCATTCATCTTCACACGTGCAGGTACATCCTAAAGCCTCGCAGAGGGTTTACCTGGACATTTTTGGCGATTCGAATGAGTTCTGGATTCTATGCCTCTATCATACAATCTCGTACATTTCATCCCCCGTGCTTGTTTTGCATCTGCATGTTGGTATCCCAAGCCTGCGTTTTTTGCTTTGACTTCCGATGTCAATTTCAACTTGACATCAAAGCAATTTGGCCAACGATGAAATTCAAACCTTTCACATCTTGTACCTCGCAGCGGATTGACCTAATCAACTAGCTTAGTGCGTTGACTGATTGGGTTGATTTAGAGGAAACCCCTTGATCTATTTATAACTCTTTTTGGTGACTAACCAAGCCAGTGTATCGGATGGCTCCCATGTGGTGTCTCTGGCTGCCACTGGCCTGGGACCCTTATTGCTTCTACCTCTCCTCATAGGTCATGCTGATCATGTACACCCCATCATTTTCAGGTACACCGCCACCTCAGTCCATATGATGAACATATACATGTATCACAGTTTTGAACACAGAGAAATTAATAGAAAATAAATTTGACTGTGTATCATCTTATACTAGCCTCCTGGCATCAGACTATCTACCTCATACTGAGCGATACAAAATTTGATTTGATAATATCATTATGGCTTGAGAAACGTGACGTGCAGCTTTTGTGAATAATATACACTCTCAGTCGGCAATGAACATCATCCATTAACCAAACTGACTGAAGTAGGCTCAAGATATCACAGTAACAGCTCAATAGTTCAGCATCTAACTTGCTTATCATGAAGTCTTCTATTATACTGGGTCCATTTTCCATCATTCTCAAATACAGATATTCTTCGTTTTCTGTGCCAATCATAATCGTTAAATGTCCTAATATGAACATGTGCCTGCTGGTTTCCCGACAGAATCAGTCCGGGGCTGTAACATTGTAGCGACATTATGACATCACCATGGTTACAGCTCTGACTGGAAAAACGACGATCTCGATAACCGGATCAAAAGATTGAGCAACGGTAATCCCTCTAATAATTTAATCCCCCTCCCATCACCCCTAATACTGGCGACAAAATTCATGTGGTGGTTCTAATAAATTCGATCACTCTCTAATATCATTGAAATATAAGAAGGCATGATTTAATCAGTTTGTTAACTCACTGTTCTAATAAATTTGATCACCCACAGATTTTATGGTGGGAAATTTTGTATTCTTGGGTATTCTTGCATTTACCATGTTTACCCCATGTGAAGGCGTTTACTCCATCAGACGTCCAAGATGCTCATGCATCCATTAACATCAGATGAGTTGTTTGAGCTGATCTGTCATCACAGCTCCCGAGCTAGCGTATCTAATTCCGCTTAAGCCGGTGCTAGGGGCTGTGTGGATACATAGTCTTTACAAGAACAGCTGCAATAAAAGCACAGCAGAGATACTAAGGCTACGTCCGAGAATCCACCGTATTCTCGGGTCTGAATGTTAGGTGCCGAGGGATGCTTTCCTGTAGAGTCATATGGTTGCCTTTTAGTCGCCAGACGTCGTCAGTTTTCCCCACCTGTTGCATATCGCTCCAATTTCACTTTCTGTGATTGAATTATTAAAGGGATTACCATATGTATGCAACTGGATATACATGTAATATATCACAAGAGAAGTTGATCACGATTTCATAATCTGTCAAAATTTCAAAGATCCACTGGATCAGAGGATTTACATTCCACGGGATCAGGCTCAGATGGGTTAGGATCAAGATCAGATGGGTTAGGATCAGGATCAGGATCAGATGGGTTAGGATCAGGATCAGATGGGTTAGGATCAGGATCAGATGTATGGTATAGAAACTTCTCTCCATAGTAATTGAGCACTATCAGTTCTTGCTTCCGCCGGATAATTTGTACAATCACATCGTCATTTATCTGGAAATATATTCACATCAGGGTACAGTCAAAAGGGGGGTATCAACAAAGAGAAATGACTCAACGGAAACCATGCAAATATTTCATAGCTATAAGCAAACAACCCTCTACAACTACGTTTTACTGCCCCATAGGCCCTTTACCATATTTAGAATGTCCATCTGTGAGCTTTCAAATACAAAGCAATTCGGTGGAGCCACAGGTGTAACTATATATTTTTACTTGCACCCTGAAAAGTATAAATGATCTAGTATATTTAACACTGATTGAGGCATCAAATGGTGTCCTCTTGAATTGGAATGTGGCATCAAACAGTCAGGACCAACTTACAGAAGTTAAGAAAAATTATAACCTAGCCAAGTTATGAACTGCATATAGCAATAACTCTCAGAAGTTATAATTTGTTGTGCGAGTTGACCATGTTGACCACAAAATGTTTGTTGAAGGAAATGTCACAAAAAGTTGACCAGAGGGAAAAAAGCTAATGCGAACATGGCAAGATTGAATTAGGCCATAAATATTGCATCAACAGTTTATCCGCAGAGTATATTATAGCTTTAAAAGGTTATAAGGGCCAATTGGCACAGTACAAAAAGGACGAGTGCAGCTTATCAAAAATCAAGTGTCGCGTAGCTCCTTAATCAACCTTAATGTATTGGCTTTCAAGAAAAATTGTACATAATTTAGTAAAAAAATGTGGGATGCAAGAATATAAGCTGATACCTAATACATGTATCAAGGTAGAAATCTCAAGTTTTATTAACGTACCACATGCACTTGAAGGCATGAAGTGTGTTAAACATAGTAATGGATTGTATTAAATGAATTAACAGAGATCATTATACTCTGTGACATCACTACTGAATATTCATTACATTATATTCTGAACAGTGAAAATCTTGATATAATCAGTTGTAGACGTTATCATTTATAACTTCTGTAAGTTAGCCTCCTGATTGTCAAATGGAGTCAAATGGGGCAACAGTAGCAACCCTCTATGGAGCAAAGATTAACCAGTATCTCCTTTTCACACTACTTCTACTGACCCTGTTACACTGTTGGAGATCCAGGTATGTTAAATATGGCATGTCCTCTGGGATCCGGTCCAGGCTGTGACCTTCAGCTCTGCAAACTCCCAACAAACTCAGATATAAAAGTGATCTGCAAATGTACACACAATTGAATATATGAATTCATTAAAAAACTATTTATCCAGAGTTTGAGTTGTCTCCCCCTGCCATTACTCCCAAGATTATACTGCAGAGAGGAAACTGCATCTTCGGTAGCCAAGGCAAAGCTACATGATGTAACCTCTCTCCCTTGGAAGTAGTGGCTACTGGCCGAGCATGTCAAGAGGTTGTAATGCACCAGTTCATGGTGGTAGAATTTGTTTGAATACGAATTAGTACATTATCATATGGCTCCAGCCCTCTCAATTGACTGAATCCAATTAAACAATTAGATAGCCCATTCAAATCTTTATACCAAAAGAGTATTTGCAAAAATTAAGGTTTTTTGCAAACCTAAATGATTGTTCTTCAGCATTTTTCAGATAGGTAAGTTATTAGTGTTTTATATTCATGTGATTTGGAAAGGTTCTGAGATCGTAAATATATCAATGGCCATATGGGAGCCTATTCAATGGCAAGCATGACAAAAACAATGACGATGTCTGGTTACAGTGTCCCCCTGTCTGGCTATCTGCTTATTAATAAAAACATTCTCTAGATCAACTTCAACTTTGTAATGTTTGTAAAATAAACTGAATGATATAACATTGGAATTCTTTGGCGG
Organism: Hanleya hanleyi; assembly: GCA_036873755.1. Taxonomy (NCBI): domain Eukaryota; kingdom Metazoa; phylum Mollusca; class Polyplacophora; order Lepidopleurida; family Hanleyidae; genus Hanleya; species Hanleya hanleyi. The sequence continues at coordinate 36,114 of JAVTVY010024942.1, read as the reverse complement.
TAGATAAAGAGTAGAATTTGTTTCAGTAAGCACATCTTTTCTTCGCCATCTATTCGGCCATAATGTGTATAGTTTGACAGCTATGTATCGAGAACATGCATATGATCAGAATGACTGCAATGTTCTATTGTCAAATGAGTTTGTCACAATAAATATCTACCAAGATTTTCCAGGATATCCTGTCAGAAAAAGCCATAACACCTTTACACAAACGTGATACATATCATCAAAAGGGTACCAATAGTTTTTAAATGTTACCATTGAGTAGCTGGTACTGCTGCTCAGAACTGAAGCCAGAGACATTGATTTAAAGAGATATAAAGCAATACAAAATATTTATTTTCTAACTTTAGATAAAATAACCAAATAAATTAATTATGTTTCTTTGTCTGTTAGTGGTTCCGTTGTAGTTACTAACAGCATTTTCATACCATTTGCTATAAAATCAGGTTATTTGTTGATTTGGCGTTTGATTTGTAAATGCTGTTAGTAACTACAGCGGAATCTCACCAGCTAGTAAACAAAAGTTATCTCCATAATTAATTAATTCGCTTAGTTACTAGTTTCTAAATTCTAAAATGCCTCTCGAAGAATTATATAAAATACATTAACAGACAAACTGTTGCGATAGCCTGGTGCCATGTGTCGACCAATGGTATTTGAATACAACCATTTTGCTTAATGCTTTTTAATATTGGACAGTGTTTCACAACTGTATTTTGGCTCAACGGGTTTCTACAGATGAACTGATGTACACCAACTTAGTATAGATGAGGATCATATCCATTAGACAGATCACAAAAATGGGCCTTTATGGGTACATAAGAATGCCCTTCGGTCTCTGGAATGCACCTGCAACCTATCAAATGTCAATGGAGCAGAGCTGGTTATGGACTCCGGCCTATCTGGACAGGATCTGTCCACATATGGATGATTGCCACAATGATATGACACTCTCTGTAGGTCGGTACCAGCATTGATTTCAACTGTTCACATTGTTAGCAAACTTTTAGGATATCAAAATGCACCATGCAAATTTGAAAAAAAACCTTGAGATGACATGCTGACAATTATGTCAAAACTTCCCCTTTGGACAATTACCAAGCATCGGACATTAACATGCACTTGGTGGACATTCCTAGTGTTCACAAAGCCAATCTCCAAATCTTTGTAATTTTTGGTGGTTTGATGCTAAAACTGAAACTAAATTATGTGACCCTTGATAAAGGTCCAGGTTGGATTATGCCTTAAAAAAACATTTGTTGACTCTTTATATATTCGAAATAATCTTTTTGACTTGCTATTTCTCAATATACTATTCTTACTATTTCTTAATCCATTATTATTATTTCATATTTAATAGTTATATCCTGACTTTATTGTGGGTTTATTTCGTTGATGATATTACCCCTTGGCTACAGGTATTTGTATATAAAAATGATGTTAAATGGAATATCTGATCTTACGGGCTGAGCAAAACATCATTTGAACCCTTTTGCTAAAGTAACATGATAAAAGTTCAGCACCTGACCTGCAGTGATCAATGATGGCGGTGATTCCTTGGTCTGTCAGGTCACAACACCAACACAGAGAGATACTATGCAGTGAACGGCCACAACTGAAATGATAATGAAATTAGGACATTTAGACAGGCGGTATAGAGCTTCAAGATCAGGGCAGAAGTCAATTTAACATCACTCACATCTGAAAAAACTAACAAGCTGTAAGTCTCCATTCATAATGTACACTATTTCGAATTGTAAAGGCTAACTGTACATGAGGGGCTAAAAATCTAAACACGTGGACAGGTCTGGGGGTCGCCATATTGGATGCATGTTGCAGACAATGAAAAATTCCACATATTACAGCATGCTAAAAGCGGATCAAAAGTACGTACATACTTCACGATGGGGCATACTTGTAGCAAAACAACATAATATACCAATTGTATCAGTTAAAATAAGGTAAACTGAGTTGGAAAGTCAAATTTGTATGTCAAAACAGTCAAGATTGATGGAAGCTACCTTCACTTATCCTTGCGCTGTTGACGAGCCGCATGAACACAAGTCATTGGTAGCGATTTTTACCAAACTTGTGTTCATGTACCTCGCTCAAAATATTACAGCTCCAGGAATTGGCCAGTTCGTTTCTATTATGAGTGAGATGGGCTTGTCAAATTTCTTGTAAAACTGTGATATTAAACGTTTGCACTGTAAGTATTATAGAGAAATACGCCCCAGGGAAGGTAAACATGGTAAAAGTATCAAATATTTTTAAAATATCTGGCGTTCCTAATTTGACATTTCATATGGTGTACATTGTAATGCCGGACTTCGGGTATTTTTATTGTACAATAGTGTTCAACCCATTGGCACCGTCCTTATATAGCGAAATAGTCTGGTCAACATGGTAAAAGTATAAAATTATTTTTAAAATATCAGGCATTCATAATTTTTTGACATTTCATATGGTGTACATTGTAATGCCGAACTTGGGGTATTTTTATTAACATACAACTTTTAACATGTGAGTAATAGTGTCAAATGGAATTTTCCATGACTAATTGTTTTTGTAAGTAATTTTTCATATTGATATTAAATATGAAAATCAATAGAATTTCCACAAGTAGTATGATACAAGGAATGTTTTGATGTTACGTATGATACAGGTAACCAAATACAGTGTACATTATCACTTTCAGACGACTGGTCATTTTGGTCAAATTGTCTGCCATTTGCATTCATCCCCTTCGCAAAACAACATGCTACCAGTCCAAAGTTATGACAATACATGGACCTTCAATGTACAGTTTAGCAATTATGGTAATTCCCCTGATAATTCAATCACAGGAAGTTCACTTTTCAACTCTGTTTACACAGAGAAAAAGTAACAACACCCATTCTTCATTCAAATTGAAGAAAAGTCATATGATGACAAAATGTGACACTTTGTCATGTTTGTAGCATGGTGCCATGTAGAATATTGCCAGATATACAAGCCATTTTTGCGGCACTTCCGGTGATCGAATTATTAAGGGAATTACCGTAATTCACGGAAACGATCACTGACCATTTGACTGCAGCAAGCACTCCATCATCACTGAGGTTAGAGCACTCTGATAAATCTAGTGTGGTCAGTTTGGACAGTTTATCAGTGTTGAACAAGTGGGATAGGCCGGTCGCAGTGAAGTCTGTACCTCTCTTCAGTCTCAGGTATCTCAATTCAGACAACTCCTGCAACAGTCATGGTAGTGATTTTTGACAGAGATACATCTATGATCTACAACAATTTGCCACTTCACGGTCTGTTGAGAAAATATTACATATAACCACGGAAAAAAGATGTTAAATGTAAACATAAAGCAATTTTGATTGGGTGAGTGAGTGATGGAATAGAATTTAATGTCGCTTTCAACAATATTTCAGCTATATCGCGACGAACTAACTAAGCTGACTAAACTCAAAGAAGAAAACTTTGAAGCAGCATGAAATTGTTGCACATTTCCTTTAAACATGTTTATACATGTAAGCAGGGCCGTAGCCGGGATTTACTGACGGGTGGTTCGCCTTCACTCCAAAAGGGCACATCAGGGGGTTCGCTGTATGGGAAACGGCCGGGGCAAATAGGGGGTTCGCTTCAGTTTGAAAAAAGGGCATTTATATGAGAAAAATATATAATATTTCCGAAAGGGGGGTTTGCCCAAACCCAGAAAACCCCCCTTGGCTACGGCCTGGTAAGACTCACAAATAACCCAGGTACATGTAGGCTACCTCAATGAATCCCAGTGCATCATCTGTGAGGAGGTCGGCATAAGACACGGACAGTTTTCGGAGGTTTTTGCATTCAGCGATGGCCTCGATGCTCGAGTCACAAATCTGGTCCCCATCCAGAACTAAACTGGTAAGCCACTCTCTGTGGTTCCGTACCAAGGCGATCACCGAACTAGATAAGTAAAAGAGAGAATTCACTGTGTATATAATTCAATTCAATTCAATTCAATTTATTTGCACTTTATGTCCATTAAGGACAGTGTACAAAACAATAAACAAAATGACATTAACATTTTAACATTAACACATTTGCATCATATAGGTAGACGTATATATGATATAGACAGTCTCCATTATTTAGCTATAACAGTGTTTCCTGTAATTAAAAAGAGAATGACATTTACTTTGCCGTCAGTATTTTTCTTTTATGCAACTCAAAACATGTAGATATATATTTGCAAACTTGAAGAGCCATAAAAGTGTTATTTGGATCAAGTATGAATTGAAATAATTCGGAGGTCGGAACAACCAGAGTATTACTGTAATATCTTGGAAAAACTTCGTTCGTTCTTGAGTATATAAAGGACATACAAGAACAAATTGGTTCTCATCTTCAACAAGGCCTAAATTACAAACCTTGCATAGTCTTTCAGTAACAGATAGATGTAAGTCTAATTTCATCTTATATGTGAACAGGCTGGAAGTCGAACAGCTTATTAAAGGTTATACAAAATGGTCTCAAAATCTGCTACTTGTTTGTGCTAAATTGTTGTAGAGGTGATTATATAGACTTGTTTTACATTTTTGTATGTTTTCAAACTGCTCAAGGTTGGAAATAGCAGCAGTAAAGTGCGACAATTTCACGCCCTTTTCAAAACGGCGAAAGCTGTGATCGCTTGACCTGTGACGTCACAACCTGATTACGATCTCGGTCAAATGCCTGTTGTGACGTCAAAATGTCAGCGACGTCACGCTAGAATTCCCACACTTGGGTGAATCTTTCGTAACAACGCCCGACGTCATAGACTATGACGTTTACGGCGCAATCGTAATCAGGTTGTGACGTCATGCACCGGAGGTCATGGCTCCAATACGTTTTCTCCCACATGTGTGCTATTCGTGTCCTAAAACCCACTTCGACGACATTATTGAAGAAAAAAATACCAATTTGTTGTTTGGAACACTACCGGGTATGTTTTAATGCAAAGTAGTATAGAGTCATTTGGTATAACCTTTAACTATCAACAATGTAGAACTAGAGTTCCAGAGCAAGAGTTCTATTCAAATTATGTTTCTGGACTATGACCCCATATGCCAAATCCTTTCTTTGGTGATTTCGAAGAAGGATGCCAGGGAGTTCCTAATCGGAGTTCCAACTCGGTGCACCATGCCATTCTGTTCGGAATGCCTAATATCCAATTTCAAGAAGCTCCCTAAACCAGAGCGTAACACACCGAAAATTGGGATGTCCAGGTCTCAATTTCAGTGTGTTATAACGGTAATCCCTCTATTCAGTCGGAGAAAGTGAAATTTCTTACCATAAAATTTGGGGGTGATCAAATTTATTAGAACAGGAAGTTGACAAAATGGTTTAAAATCATGCACACCGGTACCTTTATTTCTTCGCTATCGGTATTTTAATGACTTTGGAGGGTGAATTATGGGTAAATCCGTCATGTAAGACACATACAATAGGTGACTACATGTGGGAAACCATTCAACCAAGGAGTGAAAAGGGCCAAGTATATTGCACGCAAAGTGTTGCCGATTGAAGTTGTCTTACATGACGGGTCTGCCGAATTATGTCCCAAAGCTTAGGGTGATTGAATTTTGATGGAGGGATTGAATTATTAGAGAGAACACCATAGCCAGATGGGCGTGCTGGTGTGATTTGCACACCCAGATTTCAATTTGCACCCCCTAACCCTGTCAGTTTAGTTAGATTTAACATGAAAGAGATAGGAAGTTTTACTGGTATACCCTGCTTTAAGAAGCAGCTTGCACACTCAGACTGCCAATTTCTGACTATACCCAGGTCAAATTTCCATCCCTGTATAAGCTTACATCTCAATCCAAGCAATCTATAATTCCCATGAAAGATTGAGCATATTTTGCCTTTGATATGATTAATTAATTATGATTAATTCATTCCAACTGTCAAGAGACATGAAAAATAGCCCAATGAGCTCCAATACCCCTCGGCTATCAGTTATTGTCTACACTCAACAATCATGCATTGCAGGAGATGTATTTTTAGAACTTTGACAATATCAATCTAGGTTAACAAAAATCTGATCTAGTAAGGATGACTGTAGTTCTCTCATTTTAGAAATATATAGGAAGTTAAGCCATGTCAGCTTTTGCGAAGACCCTAAATTGATGGGAAATTATTACACTTAGTTTCTGGTAGAGTATGACAAAATTTGTAGCTCTAAATATACTCTTCTGAATAGCTCATAATCAAATTAGGAAATTTGATCTTGGAAAATTTAATATAGATCGAGGTCAGTCATCTTCAACAATTTTCTGATCTATAACTTAACTGTATATGGAACATGAATTCAGAGATCTTAGACTTAATATATACAAATTGACCTTTAAAAAATATGTCAAGTTCATTGATATGCAATAGACTTAAGGTCCAGGCATAAATAGTATAAATTTGAACAATGTAAATATAATCCTTCGTGAAATATTGTACTAAATAACCTGGATAAAATAGGTCAAAGTCAGTCATCTTCAGCACATCTCTGGACCATCACAAGATGTACACAGAGTATTAATTTGGAAATACTAGTTATATTTTTTTTATGTTATATCATAGAAAATAGTATATGACCTTGATAAATGGGTCAAGGTCAGTCATCTTCAGTAAACCTCTGAACATCGCCAGATGTATACACAGTATTAATTTGGAAAGCCTACCTATATTTCTTCATGTTGTATCACAATAACCAGTATATGACCTTGAAAAATAGGTCAAGGTCAGTCATCTTCAACACACATTTGAACCATTGCCAGACGTATACATAGTATTAATTTGGAAAGCATAGCTATATTTCTTCATGTTATATCATAATAAACAGTATATGACCTTGAAAAAATAGGTCAAGGTCAGTCAACTGGGATAGGCTTCTAGTCAATCACCAGTTGCATATGTAATATGAATTTGGAGACACTAGCTTTAATCCTTCAAAAAAATATAGCAAATATTAGAATTTGACCTTGATAAACTAGGTCAAGGCCAGTCACTTTCAATAGGCTTCTGACCCTCCACCAGATGCATATGTGGTATGAATTTAAAATGCCTGGGTATGATCCTTCTTGAGATATCGTGTCCACAGACAGACAGACAGACATGACGCTGACAATACCCTTCAGGCAAAACAAAGTTTGCCCGAGGGGTGAAAAAATTACCGCAAATGGACCTTTCTCAATTTAATTCATGGACAAAGTTTTGCCCCAGCACACTGGCACAAATTTCTAGTTCATACTCCTCTTCACCTTTATTATATGCCCACAGAACCTGGACCGGGAAATACTTTTCAGTCGGTGGACTACTTTTGACGGAATTGCCAAAATTTTCATCACTGCATTTATGGTCCTTTCTTAGAATAATGGATGTCACAGCAATCAGGCGTAGAAAAGCTGTATTGATCAGCTAGGCCTTGAATGCACATCATCAAATTACCCATATTTATAATGTGTATGTTTCAGAACCAAGTTTACCAAAAGATGGGTTAAAGTTGGTAGAAAGTTATTAATTTTTTTTTATTTATTTACTTTTCTTGGCGTACTATTATACCTGTAATATCAAGTTGTCCCAAAAGGAAGATTTCAAATTTTTCATTCTAAATGTATTAACTTGTATCTACTAAGCTACTGTTAAGTGCTGAAATAACAACTCGGCAAACGGTAATTAAATCATGTTAAAATGTTCAGATCTTTGCCTGCATTATAGCTGGATCTCAGTTCAGGAAATTGCAGAATTTTGAAACATCACCGATTTCGGGAACAGTTGCCGAATTTGGAAATGCCAACTTGAGGGTTGAATTTCCAAATGCCATGATGAAATGCCCGAGAAAAAGTGCTGCTGATTATTGGTACAAAAATATTATATATTCGATCGCTTAGTGGAATGCCAGATTTTATTTTATGTGAAATAAGGGTGGTTTAGGGTCGTAAACTTGGAAAATTTGTAAATGGTTTTCCTGAAAGTTCCCAATTCAACAACATTTTTTTAATTTCGCAATTTTCCGCATATTCCATATCAGCGAAAAAAATGAAAAGCATTTGACCAATTATTTTGGGTAGCTACTAAGGGTTACTTAAAAAACGAACTTTTCCATGGATGGGGGTGAGTGAGTGAGTGAGTGAGTGAATATAATTTAACGTCTCTTTCAACAATATTTCAGCTATCACAATGAACCAACTAAGCACCACCCAGCCCAGTTGTGTTCCTGCTACTCCAAAGAAGAAATCTTTGAAGCAGCATGGAACCAGACACCCTCCATCCACCCTATAAAACACGGAGGACAGTGCCCAAGACACATGCAGGACGCTTACATGGTGCAATAAAGACGAGTGACATTACAGTGCTAGACATCACATTATCAAGTTCCTGTTGCTTCTCAGCGAAATGCATTGAAGCAACAGGAACCTGAACCCACCCAACCACCCGCTTCATGGATGGTCTGATACCTTACATGTCAGTGATCCAGGAGATTCCGTCAATATTCAGGTGAGTAATTCGATTCAGACAGTCGGACAGGTGCAGAAGATTGTCGTCGGTGAGAGAGATACAGTGGGAAAGGTTTATTCGCTCCAAAGATGGTGCCCTTGCAAGAACTTTGACACATGCGTCGTTGAAATGGCGACAACCCTCCACGTTCACCGATCGTAACTTCAGACATTTCTCCACAAAGAACTCCAGAATCATGTGACGGAGTCCATCGCAAAAACCAACATCCACCTCTTCAAGCTGTGGGCAGAAATCTGTCAGAACTGATACCTCTGCCATGGAGATTTGATCTCGTCCATGCAGGAGGAGGGTCTTCAAGAACGGTGACAATTTTGTGATTTGACAGAGGTGGAGACTGTTCATTGATGAGGGAATAATCAATGTCTGCCACAGAATAGGTTCGCGAGACAATTCTCGCCATTTCAGGCAAACTGGCGCCACATACAGGCAGAGTTCTTGGGGTGTCATGTAGTAGAAGATTTTCAATATAAGTTCCTCGGGCATCAGGCTGAACATGTGAAGCGGTTCCGCACCGTCTACAGCTATGTGGAGCTGAGGGTCCGATATAGGCCTACTGCCGGAGTCGGTCTTGCAATCCACAGAGCCTAAATTATCACATACATGTAAAATATCTGCACCGTCTTCATCATGGTCGCACAAAGTGTCTGCACTGTTACATGTGCATGTGGAGTCGGTACTAGCACTGTCACATAACGTTACGTGACAATTGTCACACAACGGGTTCAAACTGTCATGCGTAGCATACGCACTGTCACTCAAAGTGTCCGAACTGTCATGTGTAAGATATGCACTGTCACTCAAAGTGGCTACACTGCCACTTGTAACATCTGCACTGTTACTCAAAACGTCTGCACTGCCATGGATAGCATCTGAACCATCACTCACATTGTGCAAATAAGAGTCACATGTAACACTACCACATACAACCGGGCCAGCATCATTTTCTGCAGTAGGCAAAATATCACGTACATTAGAGCATGCACTGTCGGTTATTTCAGCTGTACTGCCAGGATGCCAAACTCCAATGTAAGTTTCGCTTTTACTTTCACAAGCTTTAACTCCAAGGTTCTCTGTTGGCTCTACATGTACATGTATATCTGTATCTCGCCTCTGGAGATCAAGAAGCGATTTGTCCTTCGAAATATCATCACAGGTAAGCTTCTGTGAGTTACACGAGAAACTGTCTGTTTCACTTCTATTCGCACACATTTTTGTTTCATCCCCTGAATTTGGACACACTACCATGACTACTGTTTCATCCCTTGAATTTGGAGGTACGTGCACCTCCATTTCATCACTTAAACTTAGACATCTGTTTGTTGCATTACCTGAACTTGGACACCAGTTTGTTTCTTTACTTGAACTAGGACACCTGTTTGTTTCATCACTTGAACTTGGACACCTGTTTGTTTCATCACTTGAACTTGGACACCTGTTTGTTTCATCACTTGAACTTGGACACCTATTTGTTTCATCACTTCTTGAACTCGCACACCTGTTTGTTTCATCACTTGGAGTTGGTGATGACTTTGTTTCATCCCTTGAGTTTGAAGTCTCAGTTGATTCAGCACTTGTAGTGTTATGACTCATGGCTGGGTCACTGAAGTCCATCAGCAAACATGATCTCAATGTCTGATCCACATTAAGCAATGTTCACAACGATGAACGGTCCAACGCAATCCAACATCAACACCTCTGGTTATCCTCAGCATGCTCCAAATACTGCAAAAAGAATAATACATGTAATGTAGATCAGCTATTAGTTCCTTAGCTTACATTTGCTATGCTTATACTATTAGTTTGGGGACAAACCTCAATGGGGCTATACAGCTCGATCAAGCTATAATCGGCCAATCAAGTTATTGAAAAACAAAAGCATGTAATTACATGTATCTCTTGAACTAGGTATAGGCACATTTCAATATTTACACACATTGGAAATTTTGCCAATCAATTCACATGACATTTATGAAATTTCAAAAATGAATAATTTCCCAAAATTTATTGCACTCTGAAATTAATATTTTGTGACAGATGTCAAAGATAAAGCCTCAAGCAACTGAACTGCACCTAAAAGTAATTCAATTTTTTATCACACTGTTAGTTAGGACTAGGAGGCTCCAGACTTCTGTTTTGCATGTGGTCCTTAAGGTACGGTGGTTAGTTAGTGCCATGCATTGATCTTTCCAATTTTCTGCCTTTCTCTAATTTTCAAGATTTCACTTTTACATTTTCTCTCTTTTCTTGGACATCATCCTCTTGGATTCATTTTCGATTTTTCAAAATTTATCTCTGATTTTTTACATTTTTTTATTCATTTTCAAGAAACTGCAACTATTTCCATACAAAAACGCTGGAAATTCATATTCAAGGTCCGACAAGAACAATTCAAATGAAATTAGCGAAAACCTCAAAAACTGTGTGAAACATCAGAAATCGCAAAAAAAAAACACAGAAAATAATTTCCACCGCAGCGGGAATGATTTCCACCGCAGTGGGAATGATCCACCGCGGTAAAAATAATAACCACCATGGTGGGAATAATTTTCACCGCGGTGGGAATAATATCCACTGCGGTGAAAATCATTCCCACCGCAGTGGAAATTATTTTCTGTGTTTTTTGCTATTATTTCTACCGCGGTGGATATTATTTGCACCGCGTTGGATATTATTTCCAACGCAACCTGGCTATTATTTCCACCGCGGTGGAAATTATTTTCACATTTTCTGTGTTTTTTGCTATTTCTGATGTTTCACGCAATTTTCGAGGTTTTCACTAATTTCCAGTGTTTTTATGTGATCGTTTGAATTGTTCTGGTCTCTTGAAAATGAATTTTCAGCCTTTTCGTATGGAAATGGTTGCAGTTTCTTGAAGAGGATGACAAGAAAAGAGAGAAAATGCGAAAGTGAAATCTTGAAAATTAGAGAAAGGCAGAAAATGGCCCTAACAAGCCACCATATTAAGGCCTTTATTGGCATCCATTCTTGCAACCTCATCTTGACAAGTCTTTCTTTTCATTTTAATAATATAGCAGTAATACTAGAATATATTTGCACAAAATTTCTTGCCCATGACCATGTCAATGTTATATAACATATAGTAGCTCGTCCAATTGTAGAATTGTATAAATGCTCACTTCACAGCACGATAGTTGAGCTATAAAACGTTGAGTGGTTCCAACTGATTGTATATTAATATGTACTCCTATGGAGGTGCCTCTCTCAAAAGGGGAAATAACGAACTGAACTGAACTGAACTGAACATGGCAAGACACTGCTATCATATTTTGAGCGCCTGACGGAATCAGGACAGGAAAAAGGTGCAAGCTTGAAGTGTGGACGATCCACAACAGCAAAATATGTAAATGAAGGCATTAATCAAATTACATGTATCATTCGTGGACAAACAAATTACACAAAGATCCTTCGTCGTCCGACAGTGTCTTTAGTCGAATCAAAACATTTTTCGTTTTTTTAGTACACGCGCGCAATCCCAAGATGGACTGCCTCAAAATATGGATTATGTACGTGATCTGGAAGAAACCGATCCTCTTTATGGGTCAAGAAGTCGAGGATAAGCATATCGCTATCGCTTGAGGAAATATCCATGAGCATATAAAATATACACAGGATCGATATAGAATAATACAGCAGTCAAACGAAACCCCCCACATCGGGGTTGAAGATTTAGAAGAGCCGTCATATTTAACCTTGACTTGTATTAAAGCGGCATTGTTCGCCTGTAGGCTGACTGCCGTTTGCGCAGAAAGACGGATTTTTTTTATCGTATTTTTCTGAACTTGAAACCAGTTTAAAAAAAAATTGACCTATCTAGGCTTATGTATTCAGAAAATATTACACTTCTCTCCTGGACTTCGATCCATACCTTTTTGTCCCCCCGGGCGTCGCTACCCATGGTGCGTGTGGTGCGAACGCCCCCCCGCTTTTTTTGTCCGTAGATTGGATATTCGACTATTATGTAAGATATAAAATCCCAGTTTAGCATTAAAATACGCTAAAATGAAGGAAAAAGCGTAAATAATTATTAATTTTCCGGCGGGGGCACGCCCCCGGACCCCCTAGAAACGCGCCCTTGGTGCGCATTTCTGGAATGATGAAAAATGGGGGGTATCTCCGGCAACCTAGGACCCCGAAGCTTCCGGGGCGGCCCCTTGACCTGACAGGATTCGCTTATTTTAGCTTTGTGTAAATCATTCATATTGGTTTATAATGTTCCATGGCATAAAGTTCATCGTTTTGTATGTATTAAATATAACTAGAAAGTCAAATGGATTACGGTGTGGTGTGGTGTAATTTTTCACAACCTCGATGTGTTCTTAAACATGCGAAAACCCCGTTAAAAGGGCCCATAAATCTGCATACATTATGTTCAGATTTATATCCGGAAACACTTAAAACGCATCTCCGGCGATCTAGGACCCTGGGCCCTCGCCTGTTGGGCTGTGATTGTCGCACTACATATGCCCTTGGAAATTGAAAACATTCGCACCCCCGCTTTTGGAATCCTAGTGACGCTCCTGTACCTACTTCCTTCTCATTATTATTCATCGTATCTGTGGTATCCATTTGCATGTTGGTCGTTCGATTTACGTGTGCCGACTTACCAGTGATTTGTACCTCTATACACTTATACCATTTCGTGTCGTCTATCATACCGATTAACCGTGACTGTTTAGCAAAATCAGTGGGGCTGTCGATCAGAGGCCCTTCTCGTTCGGCGAGCTATATACGACAGACTTTTATTAATTTCTTGGCTCAGCACGGATTTGGGATGGAAGAAGAGGAAGCGTTGGGACAGACGTCAAATTTCCGATAATGGTTCAGATTTCAGATTCAGATTTCTTTATTGTACCAGACACCCCATGAGGGGTAGTGTACAAAACAGGCAACAATAAACATAAAGAACAAATACAATGTAACAAATCAGAAAGACAGACTGGTGTCACCTGTTAAGGCAATTACATGCAGTAATTAATTTTTAACCATGTAAAACTGGATGTAAGATACAATTATTGTATTCATGGCACATGTCATCATCCGAACGCATGACACGATCATACGTAGAAACTTCTGTTAAGTGAAACGTGAAATGCCCTTAGCAAGCTAAGATGGGCACATGTATATGCAAGGTACTTTGCACGACCAACAGCTGTGACTGTCATATAAGAGATAGTGTTACCAAGTTTTGTATTGCTATACTTTCTATTATATCAATGTAACACTTGTTATAAAAGGTGTCTGTTGGTGTTCTATTTTAAAACGTCTATGTTGTGATGTTTTGTCGACGACGAGTTTACAGTGGGATTGTCCTTTTTCGCTGCCCGTCGAGTTTCATTGAAGCTCCAGTAAATCAATCCTTTCGTTTACGAAGATTTTGTGGCATTTTTTTAATTTAGTTTGATAAAGTGTTGAGCGGATGAGAGCACCGTTATTCAAGTTTGATTAAGAAAGATATGCGACAAGTGTTTTTGTTGGCAGATAAGGATCAGCTGGGTGATTTGCCCTGTCATACGAAAATCGACAAGTGTAAAACGCTGATTGTTGTTCCCGGTCGTGCAATGGAATGTTTTCGGTGCCATTCTTATGGGCCTGTGCGTCGTTTTTACAAAGTCGTATTCTGACAGAGATGTCAGGTTTGGCAAGACCCTGCTGTGATGTGTGACAATCGCGTGGAGCAGATGGAGGCTGATAGTGGTGATATTGCACAGAGAGCTGAGCTGACTGTAACTGTTCTGTTACTATAAGAGATCGGTTGGAACTATGGGAGGTGGGAAGATGCAGACTGTTGAAGGGAGTGGAAGTCCGGGAGATGCGAAGAGGCAGACTGGGAAGCGGCTGCCGACTATTCAAGTCAGTGAGAAAGGGCAGTCTGTAGAAGTTGTGCATAAGGGCCTTCGCGAATCTGTCAAAGTGAGGGAGGTGAGTTACATGAGACTGTTGAACATGTCAGGATGGCGTCTGACTTGTACATGTCATTCGACAAATATATGTAGGTTTATTGTTTTGGTGGGAAATTTAAGCCGTACGACGTCGGACATTACAGGTTAATTTTTCTGGGTATTTTTGCATTTCCCAGCTTTACCCCATATGTTAAGGCGTTTACTCCATCAGACGTCCTCGATGCTCATCAGATGAGTTATTTCTTTGAGCTGACCTGTCATCACATCTCCCGAGCTAGCGTATCGAATTCCGTTTAAGCCGGTGCTAGGGGCCGTGTGGATACTTCATATTGTTCCATGAAGTATTCACATGAACAGCTGCAATAAAAGCGCGGCTGAGATACTAAGGTTACGTCCGTATTCCACCGTATTCTCGGGTCTGAATGTGAGGTGCTGAGGAAAGTTTTCCTGTAGAGTCATATGGTTATTTTTTAGTCGCCAGACGTCGTCAATTATTCCCACCTCTTGCATATCGCTCCAATTTTCGATCCTCTCGATGAGATAGAGACTGTGTATTCTTGGGGAGAGGAAATGGATACAAAAACCCGGTCCAGCTTAGTAGATCGACCTAATAGTGATACTCAAAGACATATGGCCTCAAATTATTAACATCCTGCGATGGTGTTAAAAGTGCCGGAATCTAGCAAACACGAAAGGGATTGTCTGGGACGAGTTTTCGATAAGTATAGAAAACTTCATTTCTGGGTTCATGAAGGGCTCCGCGCTCAGCCCGAGTCCACCCCAGACTATTTCGTAGGACTACTCCATGACGAAACCACCCCTAACCCATAGTTATACAATTTAAACCAGAGAATGTGTACAATCGCCCAAATGTCGGTGGAGCTAAAATACACTGATTGATCCGGTATGTCTACAATTCATGATTGGAATGTCCAATGTTCATGAACATACATTGTAGCAATAGCAGTCTAACATTGTACTTCAAGACTAATAACATAATGAACCCATGTACTTCAAGATCCTCATGATGCTCATATGGACAGTCACAATCAAAGCGTGACTGAGATACATCATTCTCTAGATGACGACTTAGCAACGGATATCATATGGATTAAGAATATACTGATCAGCGATACGGATTTGATATTTTTGGAACATCATGATGTCTTGCCGGCATCATTGAAAACTGTTGACCACTTCTGTCTTGCAGGAAACTAGCCTATGTTTATGTATAGGCCTACTATAATGCTGTTATTTGGAATATGGAATAGGTCTTTGGATTATAGACGCGGATATTCTTTAATGGACGACGGCTGAAATATGAATGACGGACCCGACGCTTGTAATTAAGGTATTTTAACCAGATTGCGATATTTTGTTCACTACTCAAACATGAAAACATTGATCATGTCATATAGAATGGTTGGGTCTTACCTGCAGTACCATTTCCGATCGTGACGCCACCAGTGTGTTTGACGAAACCTGACACAATAGGTTGCTGGGCTGTATTTTGAAATGGGGTTTCCTTGCGACGACAGAAGACACCACGCGGCCAGAGTAACGATGCCATCACCTGACAATAGTTAACAACAAAACTGATAAAATCAATTAGCTTCATGTTTTTTAAATTTTAATCGTATAGCAGGTCAGTAAGACTCCATAAGTCAAAATGAGATTCCATAAATTCCTGCAATTTAACAAATGAACATAGGAATGAGACTCTTTGAATCTCGGCAAAATCCTGAACAACATAGAATCAAGATACATTGTTGTTGTTGTTGTTGTTGATTCGTTTATTTTATTTATTTATTTTTTTTATTTATTTATTTTTTTTTATTCCTTTCAAAATCATGTAGTATCTCTGAACATCGCATGAGCTATTCTGTCTAATCGGTAGTTATCCATTACTCCTTACCTCCTCTGCCAGTGAACCTAGCCGGAACCGGAACGCCTCACCCGGAAGCCGACCACCTCGAATTGGAAGCCATTCGATGCCGGCGGTAACTCTATCAACTGAGCCTGAAGCAGCGCATCAAGGCTCTCCATGCTGACCAGTGTGCTCAGGATAGCGCTTCCGTTATCCACAGAGAGTCCAGTCGCGTCTCTGCTGTGGCTGTCCCAGACACGGATCCGTCCCTCGCCGTCCCTCAATACAGCCACGCTGTACAACCCTACTGTAATCACAGCGCCGTCCGTGGAGGCCAGAGCTATACTCACAGCCTCGGATGGAGAGACCGTGGAAAAATCTGGCTTGGCTCTGACATTATCGGCGGTCATGCAACCGTATTGAAAAGTTTCGTCATCGCCGATAATATCAACAGCCCGGTCACCAAACTCCACTCGGCGATACTGGTCAGACAGTTCGAACAGCCCAACCCGCTGATCGCTATCGTAACATCGCCCAAGGCTGGCTAGAATGGAGCCGTGGCACGAATCTCCCAACCAAAGCAGAGTATCCAGTAGGTCAGGTGACCATCTGTCTACTGGAAAAATGGTTGACAGTGCCACGCCGACCATTGCCATGGTGGTGCATTGGCTACCAGCCCAAGACGATGCGAACTGGGGTTTTGAGGCCTGGTGTATTGAGGCGCGGACAGGGGGACGGACAGAGGACAGCCATGATGTTGCAACAGGAGCTGAAAAAAGGATAAAACGAGAAAATCGTCACGAAAATGTTTTTGCAGGCGGATTATGCAATATTTATGTAGACTGATTGCACATTGAGATGAATTATTGTCGTAATGAATTAGCAAAGTTACACATAGCTGCCATGCAGATGTCCACGGGCCCGCGAGACAAGAGTTCTGGGGGGTGTGGGCGGTGGTATTACGGTGAAGTGTCGAAATATGGGGTCTCTTTATATAACCCCATGCTTTATATAAATCCACATCGATGTGGATTTATATAAAGCGATATAGAGACCCCATTTGATGTGAATTTATATAAAGCATGAGGTTATATATAGAGACCCCATATTTCGACACTTCACCCTAATACCACCGCCCACACCCCCCAAAACTCTTGTCTCGCGGGCCTGTGCAGATGTCTTAACGCCAATATATGACTATGCTAAGGGTTTCTATTGTTGTGACACAAACGAAATCAAGACCTTTCCAAGGATTATTTTAGGGATGTCCACAGATTTGCTGAAGTTGCAAATTGTATAAAAAAAATACCTATAAAAGCCACGACACACAAAGTGTACCAACCTTTACATCTGTATTCCTAATTTTATACCGAACAACAAATCTCAACGACCGGTTGTTGGTGACATTTTCCAAGGTCTTTTCCAAGGCCATCTCTTGCATATCGCTCCAATTTAAATTAACAAAATACACTGAAGGATAGGAATCGTGTTTCAAACAAAGCACGTGCCCATCATATTCGACCTCACATATTGCTAGAGGGGGGAGGGAATTTGGCTTAATGTCACACTCAAGTTTGTTTCACTCATATGGTGACAGTCAGTTTGGTTGGTGGAGGAAGCCGGAGTACCCGGAGAGAACCACCGCCCTTCGGCAAGTAACTGACAAACTTTCACACATGGACCATATTGCTAGAGGGCCCTTCACTTTGTCTTGTGTGAATTATTCAAAAGCATCATTTTGTTCAGTTTGGTATTTCGTGTTGTTGACCGAGATTGAAAGCTATAGAAATAGCAAGCGTCAGATCCGACATTCAATATTCAGCCGTCGTCCATATATTGAGAATTTCCGCGTCAATAATCGAAATATCTACTTCGTATGACAGTCAGAACCAATTCCAAATGTTTATTAAATAAAAATAATAATAACACAAGATTGTTTCCTTCGAGAGAAAAACAGTTTTCAATGTTGTCAGCAAAACATGATTATGTTCTACGCATATAATCCCAATCACTAACCCAGAAAGATTCAAGCAATACTCTGTGATATCATTTGTTTGTCGCCGTTTTATGGATTCTCTGTCTAAATTGAAGCGATGAATCGTTCACAAGCTCCATAATTGCACCAGAAGATATTACCATTGAAGTAAGATGGGGAAGAATTCGTATTTTCCCCTTGAACTGCCCCAAAACCAATTTTCAAAAAACGCACCAATTACGTTGCTGAAAAGATATCCTATAAGCGAGGTCCTGTGGCGAGATACTGTGTAGTGTATTCAATTTGCTAATGGTGATGATATTCACTGATAAATGGCACTCTGTGAATTATGTTACATACCAGACTGACTCTCCTGGATAATTCCGGTGAGGATGGATGGTGAGGCGTTCCAATGTTCATGGTACCTAGGTTCACTGGCTGTGGGCAACAGAGATTCACCGGCCTTTCTGGTTAAAGGAACCTCTTGGTTTGTCGGCCGGGATCCCTGTTCCTGTGGTACGGTCGAAGATGGCTTGTCACTCCTGACGGGCGTTGGCCTGGCTGTGGCTGATGGCTTCACGGAAGATAATGGATGGATGGGAGATGGTAATTGGACGGGTGAAGGTGGGACTGGTGAAGGATGGACTGCCGGTGTCTGTCCGACGGGCGATGGTTGGACAGGTGATGGTGATTGAACTCGGTGTGATGGCTGAACGGCGGGTGATGGCTGGGCGGAGGCTGGTGACTGGGCAGGCGATGTTTGCTTGGCAGTTGACGTCTGGGCAGTGGCTGATGATAGGACAGGGTACTGTTCGTCGACGTCAGCTGCCTGGACGACCGACTGGGCGGGGGATACTTCAATGATCAAAGGGTGAGAGATTGAAAGCTGGACGGGGGACAATACAGGCGGGTCTAGTGGATGACTGAGTGGATCTGACCGAGGAGTGGATGGGTCTAGAGGTGCAGTAGATGGCTGTGATGGATGCTGGAGTTCAATGGAGTGGGTGAGTTGCTGGATGTTTTGATTAGATAATTGGGTTGCTTGGTTTGAAGGTGACGTCGGTAGATCAAATGACTGAAGAGGTGGGTTGGTTACAGATGTCTGTTTGTCCTTGTTTTGACCAGCTCGCTGGAGAGGTGGATCGGTTACTTGCCCGTTTTCGTCCTTGTTTTGACCAGCTCTGTGTTCGTGAAGAAAAAATAAATAAATTAAAAAAATATTAAAGATTAAAGATAATTTAAAATATGACGAAATAACTGAAATACCTGAATATAACTAATATTTGATCTTGGGTGGTTGTTACCCCATCGATTATAGTGAAATGTGGTCATTACTCTGCCGGTGTGGAGGCTAAGAATGTCCGGTGGCTAAGAGTGTCCGGCCCCTATCTTCTAACCCAGCTAGGACACTATTCTCCACATTGGGGACAATGCAATAGAAAAGAATATGAAAAGGGACACTAATCACCGGGACATTCTTATCCATCACACCGGTACTTGAAAGTGTATATTGACAGTGGAGAATTCTGGGATTAACTTGACCGTGCTTCTTGCGGTCGAGAATTCTGGGATTAACTTGACCGTGCTTCTTGCAGTGGAAAATTCTGGGATTAACTTGAAAGTGCTTATTGGCAATGGATAATTATTGGATTAACTTGACAGTGCCTATTTTCAGTGGAGAGTTCTGGGATTAAATTGGCAGTGTATTGGACAGTGGAGAATTCTGAGATTAACTTGGCCGTGCTCATTGACAGTGAAGAATTCTGAGATAAACTTTACCGTGCTCATTGAAAGTGGGAAATTCTGGGATTAACTTGACCGTGCTCAGTGGCAGTGAAGAATTCTGAGGTTAACTTGACAGTGTCTATTGACAGTGGAGAGTTCTGGGATTAAATTGGCAGTGTATCGGACAGCGGAGAATTCTGAGATTAACTTGGCCGTGCTCATTGACAGTGGAGAATTCTGAGATAAACTTTACCGTGCTCATTGACAGTGGGGAATTCTGGGATTGACTTGACCGTGCTCAGTGGTAGTGGAGAATCCTGGGGTTAAATTGGCAGTATAATGGACAGTGGAGAATTCTGAGATTAACTTGGCCGTGCTCATTGACAGTGGAGAATTCTGAGATAAACTTTATCGTGCTCATTGACAGTGGGAATTCTGGGATTAACTTGACCGTGCTCAGTGGCAGTGGAGAATTCTGGGGTTAACTTGACAGTGTCTATTGACAGTGGAGAATTCTGGGATTAAATTGGCAGTATATTGGACAGCGGAGAATTCTGAGATTAACTTGGCCGTGCTCATTGACAGTGGAGAATTCTGAGATAAACTTGAAAGTGCTCATTGACAGTGGTGAATTCTGGGATTAACTTGACCGTTCTCAGTGGCAGTGGAGAATCCTGGGGTTAAATTGGCAGTATAATGGACAGTGGAGAATTCTGAGATTAACTTGGCCGTGCTCATTGACAGTGGAGAATTCTGAGATAAACTTTACCGTGCTCATTGACAGTGGGAAATTCTGGGATTAACTTGACCGTGCTCAGTGGCAGTGGAGAATTCTGGGGTTAACTTGACAGTGTCTATTGACAGTGGAAAATTCTGGGATTAAATTGGCAGTATATTGGACAGTGGAGAATTCTGAGATTAACTTGGCCGTGCTCATTGACAGTGGAGAATTCTGAGATAAACTTTATCGTGCTCATTGACAGTGGGGAATTCTGGGATTAACTTGACCGTGCTCAGTGGCAGTGGAGAATTATGGCGTTAAATTGGCAATATATTGGACAGTGGAGAATTCTGAGATTAACTTGGCCGTGCTCATTGTGAGTGGAGAATTCTGAGATAAACTTTACCGTGGTCATTGACAGTGGGGAATTCTGGGATTAACTTGACCGTGCTCAGTGGCAGTGGAGAATTATGGCGTTAAATTGGCAATATATTGGACAGTGGAGAATTCTGGGATTAACTTGACCGTGCTCAGTGGCAGTGGAGAATTCTGGGGTTAACTTGACAAGTGTCTATTGACAGTGGAGAATTCTGGGATTAAATTGGCAGTGTATTGGACAGTGGAGAATTCTGGGATTAACTTAACAGTGCATATTGACACGGAATAATTCTGGAATTAACTTGACAGTGCATATAGGCAGTGGCGAATTCTGGGATTAATTTGACAGTGTATATTGGCAGTGGGCATTCTGGGGTGAGTTTGCACTGTATCATGTCACAGCGATACTTCACACATCTACATGCTATTCGACCTTGAGCTATTTGTTGAACTGTATTCCTTCAAGTCCAGCAAACTGGATTGTGACATTAGGAGCAAAGTTTCTTCGCATTTCTATACTCTATCCTGAGGAGGGCTATCAAGGTGGATAACGGAACGTTTGTGGCCAAATGGTACGGTACATAATGCAGTGGCCAAATGGTACGGTACATAATGCAATGCGTTTCAATGGATGGATGGATGAATGTACTTGGGCACTACATCGCACCGCGATGGGCACAGGTCGTGCGAACACGCCGTGCAACCCGTTTCCCCCAACCCGCCCTACACATGATCCCTCTTAACAGTGTCACATACACACTGTTTAATCCCCACATTCCTATTAAACAATATACCTTCACTTAATTCCCATAACTACAGAAGTATCACATAATATTTCCATCTGTCAAGCCCCCTCATTCTCTCTTCTCGGACCGATTGTTAGTTGCAGCTTTGATTAATTATCACCATGGACACTCATAATTAAATCTCCCAGTAGCCACTCATCCTCCCCATTCACTCAACATTTAATATATCACCCATCGAATCTCTCTCCAACTCACTTTCTTTAATAATTGTTCCTGCCCCCAACACCCTAGTAATCCTCGTCCTTGTGTCCTAAATTTTCAAGTATCCTATTGTTTCCCGTCATCTCCAGCTTTCCACTGTTGAGCCGTTTTACATAATATTTCCATCTGTCAAGTATGGTGGCCGAGAGGGGCCATCGTCACTTCGCCATCGTGCCATAGGGCGATAGAGCGATAGAGCGATGGCGATAGAGCGATAGAGCGATGGCGATAGAGCGATAGAGCGATGGCGATAGAGCGATAGAGCGATGGCGATAGAGCGATAGAGCTATGGCGATAGAGCGATAGAGCGATGGCGATAGAGCGATAGAGCGATAGAGCGATGGCGATAGAGCGATAGAGCGATGGCGATAGAGCGATAGAGCGATGGCGATAGAGCGATAGAGCGATGGCGATAGAGCGATGGCGATAGAGCAATAGAGCTGGCGATAGAGCGATAGAGCGATGGCGATAGAGCGATAGAGCGATGGCGATAGAGCGATAGAGCGATGGCGATAGAGCGATAGAGCGATGGCGATAGAGCGATAGAGCGATGGCGATAGAGCGATAGAGCGATGGCGATAGAGCGAAGTACATGACTGCGCATGACTACACCAAAACGAGACAAGTCGACATTTTTGCCTACCTTTGTGTTCACGGTATTTGTCGGTACAAGATTTTCATGGCGGTCAAAATGAATATCAACGCCATGCATACTAAGAAAAATTCTGTACAAGAAAGCGACTCTGAGTTGATTCAAGGAATGCCATTATGAATATATATTAAAAAAAAAGATCTTTGATCAATGACACGGAGGGGGGAAGGATTGACGCTTATTAATGTTCAATTATTGGAGAACGTTGATAGGATATTATTTTATTAAGATTTGTTTCTCCCCCTATACTCCCGCATTGCACAAAAAACGGAATGTCTCAAAGAGCGGAGACCAAGGACCACTTCGCCTCTCCACCCTCAATAATTACGAGGGGGTGCCTTGAAATGGGCCGAAAATTAGTAGAGAAGCGTGTGAAATAAATCTAAAATTACATGAGGTTGTACCCCGACCCACCTCTTTAATTCTTCCGCGGGTCTAAATTTGTCCTGACTGGTTTTAAATTGCAGTTTTATGCCAAGTACCAACATTTTCTCAGTGGTTTCGTACTAAATGGAATTTAGACTGGTCACAAGGTGACTTTAAGCTATTAGGTCTTGTGTTTACAAACAATTTGGCCGAAAAGGTTGAAAAAATTACAAAGATAAATTAAAAGATATTGTCATACTCATGAAAATATGGTCCAAAATAGGATTGACTTCAATAGGACGAAATGTCATTTTAAAAAAGCTTGTTGTTGCCGAAACTCATCCATCTATTTTCCTCTCTTCCAAACCCACCCGAACCACTTATAAATGAATTCCAGAAACGCTGTTTTGAATTTGTTTGGAACTCGAAATTTCTGTTAAACCACTTGAACATGGCGGCTTAGATAATCCTATTGTTAATATGTAATCCAGGCACAAAACATATCGTGGATTAGGATATTACAAGCTGATAATTCCAAGTGGGGTAATATTTTGAAAATGTATATGCCAAAGAATATAGACCCAATAGGAGTTGGTTCAGCATTCTTAAGAACTAATATTATACCAACGATGGAAAACGTATTTTGGAGTGACACGCTTCAAGCCTGGACAGAATTTCAAATAAAACTAGAGGACTGTCAAACTTTCTCGAATGAAATGGTACAATGAAAAAATTAAAATTGATAATAAAGCTCTACATTTAGGTCACTGCGATGGAAAAGGTGTGCGGTTTGTAAATGATATTTTAGATAATAACGGATTTTTTTTGTCATTTGACTCTTTTCAGTCCATTTATAAATGCGCAGCCAATTTTCTGGAATAATTATCAGTATGTCAGGCAAGTAGTATATAAAACTGATATTAACGCAACTTGACCTTTGACCTAAAAAGTTTGCATAGTGGGGAGAAAAACTACCTCCGAACACAGAAGAGTTTCAATTTTTGCAGGTCACTGCGCAGGTCAAGTGGTTGTCATGGTGACGTCATTTCCGGTCACGTGACGTTTGGGGCAATTATTCCTCCGCGATGATGCGGTCGCGAGAAAAAGCCTCCGCGTACAGAAAAATAGTCTCAAATACGCGGGGAGCTGGGAGAAATTCTCCGGCAATCTTCGGCAATCTCCAGGACATTTTGGGAGGGGGGGAGAGGGGCCCCTAGTGGACCGATTGGGTCGAGTGAGGTGTCAAAATGAAGCGCTCCTCCAGGGCGATCAAGTAGTGGGTGGGTGTATGTAAAATTAGGATTTGTCCCAAAAATACAAAAAATGGAACACGGATCTTACCCCTACAATAGGGGAAACCCCTATCAACCATGTTCAAAAGGGCTAATATCGGTCTCCGGCTTATCGGGCCTGCCTATCAAGTCATGGGTGGGTGCATGTAAATTGAGGATTTGTCCCCGGAAATATAAAAAAGTGGAACACGAACTTTACCCCTAAAATCGTGCCTGATTCGCACATTTGCTTCTGTACGGGAAAATGCCTGTATGTGTATAGGGGTGGTCATTTTTGTGGACTTTACTATGGGTTGTGGTGTCTTGTTTTCTTCGTCTCACCACGTAAAACACGATGGGCAGGGTTTCGGGGCTAAGCGGTGAAAATTTTCGAAAAATTTCCTGCGCGCATGCGTAGTGGGTAAATAGTGCTGGGTGGCTGTTTTGGGGTCTAGGTGAGCCCCAAGTGATCCGATAGTGTCGTACGAGGTCTTATTTTGAAGCCCTCGTGGAGGAGCATCCGACTGGGCTAATGCATCAATATTCTGCGCATGCGCAGTCTGGGCGTAGTATAGAAAGCAGGCATTTTGGGGGTGCGTGGGAGTGTGCTTGGGGTAGAGATGGACCACTATTGGTCCGAATGGGTCGTGGGAGGGATCAAAGTGAAGCTTTTGTGTGGTAGAGTCAGAATGGCGTGCTTTTTATTGCAAGTCGCGTCAATCTGCGCATGCGCAGTTGAGTGTTGTAAGTAAAGTGGTCATTTTGGGGGTGCGTGGGGATGTGTTTGGGGTAGAGATGGACCACTATTGGTCCGAATGCGCCGTGGGGGGTGTCATTTTCTAGCTGACTGTATCTATGTTGGCCATAATAATAACCTAAGTATGTATGACCAGTTACATCCGGGGACCTTTGTTTTACATCCGGATGCTACAATATATGTATTGTATTATAAAATATATGTCTAGTATTATACAATATCTGTCCTGTATTATTCAATATCCCTCCTGTATTATACAATATATGTCCTGTATTATTCAATATCAGTCCTGTATTATACAATATCTGTCCTGTATTATACCATATCTGTGCTGTATTTTACAGTATATCTTGTATTCTACCATATCTGTGCTGTATTATACCATATCTCTCCTATGTTATACAATATCTGTCCTGTGTTGTACAATATCTGTCCTGTATTGTACCATATATGTCCTGTATTCTGACTCTACCCCACAAAAGCTTCACTTTGACACCTCCCACGAACCATTTGGACCAATAGTCACGGTGGTCTATCTCTATCCCAAACACACCCCTACGCACCCCCAAAATGCCTGCTTTCTATACTACGGCCAGACTGCGCATGCGCATGCGCAGAATATTGAAAAGGGACGATACATTAGTTCAGTCGGATGCTCCTCCGCGCGAGCTTCAAAATAAGACCTCTTGCGACACCATCGGACCATTAGGGACTCACCTAGACCCCAAAACGGCCATCCAGCACCATTTACCCACTACGCATGCGCGCAGTGACTTTTAAATAAAAATCACCGCTTAGCTTCGCGACCCCGCCCATCGTGTTCTACGTGGTGAGACATGAAAAACAAGATCTAACAACCCATATCGTAATGAACATGTGTGAATTGCTAAGTATGGACCTATCCATTGAGCCAGTAGGCCTATGGGCCTATCCAGACCTCCGTGAACTTTTCGAAAAATTTCACCGCTTAGCACAGAGACCCATCCCATCGTGTTTTACGTGATGAGACGAAGAAAACAAGACCCCATAACCCATAGTAAAATCCACAAAAAAAATGACCACCCCTATACCCCTATAGGCATTTTCCCGTACAGATGTAAATGTGCGAATCAGACCCTATTTTAGGGGTAAAGTCCGTGTTCCGCTTTTTATATTTTCGGGACAAATTCTAATTTTACATACACCCACCAATGACTTGATCGCCCTGGAAGAGCGCTTCACTTTGACACCTCACTCAACCCAATCGGTCCACTAGGGGCCCCTCTCGCTCCCAAAATGTCCCGAAGATTGCCGGAGAATTTCCCTCAGCTCTCTGCGTATTTGGGACTACTTTTTCTGTCCACGGAAGCTTTTTCCCGCGACCGCATCACCGTCGACGGCTTCACCGCGAAGTAATACATGCCCCAAAGGTCACGTGACCGGAAGTAACGTCACCATGGCAACCACTTGATCTGCGCAGTGACCTGTAAAAATTGGAACTCTTCTGTGTTCGGAGGTAGTTTTTCTCCCCAATATGCAAATTGTTTAGGTCAAAGGTCAAGTTGTGTCAATATCAGTTTTATATACTACTCAAGCAGTACGGAAAGCCGCAAACAACATGAGATTTGGACTATTACAGAAACAATATATGATACCGTTGATACCGCCCCCTATTTCACTATTAATAAGTGTAAAAAAAGGCTGCAATAAAATGTTATATAGAAATCTCTTGACCTTTAAATTTACTGTACTAAACAGTTCTTGAAAAAAATTATAGTGATTCGGAGTGGTATATATGGAATAATAATGTAACAAAGAGATGTGAAATTTAAATGGTTTCGATACAGAATTATTAACCGAATATTGACTACCAACATTTTTGCACATAAACTTTACGCTGATATATCTAACTTATGTACATTTTGTAGCAAAGTTCCAGAGACTATTATTCATCTCTTTTGGGAATGTGAACATATCTACCCTTGGTGGAGTTTACTGGAAAATTGGTTCGCATTGGCGTGTGTTCCAATTATATTTTCTCCAGAAAAAGTTTTACAACCCAGACATCAGCCACTCAACTACTGTATTTCTATTATTAAATTTTCTATATATAAAATTAAAGTAGTTAAAACTCCCTTGGTTGAAAAGTGTTCAAAACGCTTTAAATGTGCGTACGAAACCGATAAATATTTCCAGTATAAGAACTGCGAATGGCGCTTGTTTTACCAGTATTGGTCATCGCTGCATTTACTGTTTAGACTCTTATGGTGTTGTTTGCGCAGATAAATCGAGGTGTAATGACGATGTATCTGTTTGTTATATAACATTGAGTTTCTAATTACAAATACAACCATTTTTGTTTAGTACAATAAAATATTGTATGTACAATGTGTATTACCTAACAAAACCAAATAAGATATATAAAACAAAATCAGTGTTTGTTCTATGCGATTTAGTGTTAAGTCCAGCCACGATCAGCACAATCTTAATGAATTATCAGTTTCATATGACATCCGCCTTTCTTTTTCGATAAAAACGCGCAAATGGCCGCGTTCGGCACCCACAACTTCAAATAATTCAACTTACGCATCGACGGACGAACTTGTCTTTTCTTAGAAGTTGAATTTGACGAAAAATTACGAGACTATGGGTAAATCAGATCACCAATATTTTAGGGGGGGGGGGGAGAGTGACCTCTTCTATTGCGATTCTACGTTGATTTTTTTACAAGCGTTGATCCGTATTAGTTACAAAACTTGATTTCAAATGTTCCAGATGTATATGTTCACCAGACAGCGAATATCACTGCTTTATTTATTAGATTCTTATGTCGATCTTTTAGCCAATGTTTATTATTTTAGCCCATATACAATAAAACTTATCGGTCTATCTCTCTGTTTTATCTGTGTAATCTTTGTGATATGCTGCTGGTCCCTATAGTATTATGAATCCGCCTGATAATAACTAGAGTTAAGCGGCGAGCTCTCTTGTGTTGGAAGTACGATTATCACCGTATGAATATACATGATTATGAGACATGCGCAGTCATGTACTTCGCTCTATCGCTCTATCGCCATCGCTCTATCGCCATCGCTCTATCGCTCTATCGCCATCGCTCTATCGCCATCGCTCAATCGCCATCGCTCTATCGCCATCGCTCTATCGCTCTATCGCCATCGCTCTATCGCTCTATCGCCATCGCTCTATCGCTCTATCGCCATCGCTCTATCGCTCTATCGCTCTATCGCCATCGCTCTATCGCTCTATCGCCATCGCTCTATCGCTCCATCGCTCTATCGCTCTATCGCTCTATCGCTCTATCGCCATAGCTCTATCGCTCTATCGCCATCGCTCTATCGCTCTATCGCCATCGCTCTATCGCTCTATCGCCATCGCTCTATCGCTCTGTTTTTTGACGTACGATGGCGAAGTGACGATGGCCCCTCTCGGCCACCATATTCGAGGCTGGGTTTGAGAGAGCACTCACGCGAGTTTGTGACTTATGCTCAACAGTTAGGCGGAGAGTGCCAGTATAAGGTGACTGGCTGGATCGCCTTAATTCAAATTTAAATGCGGCTCCATGCCAAAGAATCATCCACTTGCCCTGTTATGGATGTGTTCTTAAGATTGTAGTGCGCCTAATGATGTAGTACCGGGATAAGAAATCAAAGATTGCCTCTGATGGGAATCGATTACATATCTGAGACACTGGTCATACCGGACAGGTGCTCTAACCAGCACGGTCACAGATCTCGGTTCAAAACCCAATACATCCCGGGATATAATTAAATAACTAGGAACTATATTTCAAATATTATTTTTCTTTCGGGACGGGTGGCTCCAGCTGGCTTGGCTCATGGATTCGGGAACAACTCTTAATCCCCCAACCTCCGACATAGTATGGTTTATAAATAATTTGCCAACTTTATGTTCGACAATGAAGCACAGTCGAAAGCTATAATCTGCTGCCCACATGTACGAGTCCATTGCTATCGCGTTAAAGTGAAAATGGCGGATTTAAACAATATGATTGAACAGCTACATGTTGTATCGTAATCAGTTGTTTTCCTGGAAATCAAGCCGCAAATTAAACAGTACTTCTACTCTATAAAAATACTCGAGTGAAATTTCACTCAAGTAAGAGTGGAAATTCCTCCCGCTCAAGCATTTGAGTGAAATATTTCACTCGAGTTGAGTGAATTCCTCTCAAGCTGAGCGAGTTAAACTTCAGTGAAATCAGCTTCATTCAACTTGAGCGAGTTATGAACTCAAAATTTCTCACCTATTAATCCATTTAGGGGGACTCTGCTTCTTTTTACTGGTTGTACCCTGCAAAGAAACCCAAGAATAATCCGTAACTATATAATACCGGTTTCAACTATATATTTGGGTTTCTCAAAGTGTAAACAATGCTGCCTGTTTTCTAAAAATTCTGGAGCAAACGCTGAAAGATCAATTTATTCAAAAATGGTACAGTGACATGTATTACTCAAAAAAGGGTGTTATATACCGAATTTTCAAAACAAATTTTGAGCTGGGATTCTACCTGAAGAATCTGGATGATAAAAACAGAAAATCCTATCCAGATTTCGAACCTGCAATCATAAACTCCCAATAGAAACAGGAAGATGGCGTCACATAGCAATACCTATCCTAGCACTTTAGGCGAGGGTCCAGGCCCCATGGAAGCTCCGGGGTTCCAGACGGCCGTAGGAGCGTTTTGAGCGATTTCCGACGAATAAAACGCATATTTTTTCTCAGATATTTCAACTGTTTTAATACTAGTTTGGTAACAAAATTAATTTTAAAAAAACTGCTAACACACACACACAGAAAACGTCTGCACGTAATCCGGATATTCAATTAATATAACTCCATCTTCATTTCCGTCAAATAAACAACTATCCTACTTACGTTTTGCTTCGGAATAAATCAAGCGTACGCTGTGCATGGTCTCTTCGACATGATGTTAGTTTTGAGAATGTATAAAGATGAGTTTGAAAACGATGCGTAGAACCGAAGTGCTGACCTTACATTTTAGATCATTTGGTGCACTGGGACACAAAATTTTGCAAACTAAATCTTCAAGTTGGAAAAAATACTGTGAATATTGCCTGCAAACGGGAACTTGGACGATTCCCACTTATAATAGATATCCATGCAAGCATATTGAACTACATGCTGCATCTTGAAAACAATACCGACCAGCCTATTCTTCAAGATGCAGTCCTCTGTCGCAAAGCACTATAGAAAACGATGGAATTGGATGGCATAGCTATTCATCATTAATGATGCAGAAAAATAATATCAGTGCTGAAGATTTGCCACTGCAGCCCACTAAAACACACATATCCCCAAAAGTAAAAGACAAATTGAAAACTATATACATACGCGAGTCCGAAAAATTATTTCACTACAAACATATAGAACAAACATATTCTATATCTCCTTAATTAAACTATATATAAAAAATCGAAACTATAGGCAATCACTAACTAAACTTAGGATCTGTGCACAAGGCTCGAGGTAGAAATCGGCAGATATAGGAAAATAGACCGGAACAAACGATTTTGTAAACGGTGTGACAAAACAAACAAGATCGTTGAAGACGAGTATCATTTTGTATGTATATGCCGGAGTGGTAAAAATCTTCGAAACATTCTATATAACATCATCAACAAATCCTATCACCTGTTCGGGCAACTAGCTGACCTCGAAAAATTCTATTTCCTGATTAACCCACCCACCTTTCCCCAACAATAGGGCAGTAGGCCTATATATGCTTCTGGAGTGATCATCACAGCTCGCGTCTCCTGCCACAAGGCATGCTAGGACCGCTTCAACCGCCACCTAATTTATAATTTGGAATGAACTGGCTTTCCTTGGGGTGATTATGTCATGTCAAAATATAACTTTTATTATGTAAATGTAATATTCCTACGAAGTAGGCTACCATTTGCAAATTGTCCGGTAATGAGTGAGTCAGTGAGTGAGTCAGTCAGTCAGTGCATCCGAATCCTTTCGTCGGCAAATTAAGGAGAACCGTTGACATTAGAACCTTGATTTTTGGCATGAACGTGTATTAGGGCATTGTTACCGGCAAGTTCTGAGCTGACCGAATTCTGATGAAAATTTGATTTATAATTATTTTATTATTATTTATTGATGGCTCAACGAGTGCACTGTCATGCCCATCGGGAACCCTTGGCTGTATGTTTCACTGTGACTTTTGAAGGTTCGCTGATACGGCATATCACGTTGGACACACCGATTCTCGTAAAATCACCGAAGTTAAGTGACTCTGAGCCCGGTCAATACTTGGATGGGTGACCTCGTGCTGTACTGCTGGGCTGATGAGTGTCCAGGGTAATAGGAACTGAGGGCGATAATAGTTGCTACGCTAACGACTCACCAGCGGTGACATCTGGGAAAGTTAATGGCACCTACTGTCAATTAGAGACTGCTATATAAATTCTCTCACGGTAGCACATAGGACCCCCAAGTCATCTCTCGAGTACACACTTGAATCATATCAAACCCTACTTCGTAGGTCCTGTGGCGTTAGTCACACTGCCATGTTTATCTTAGTTTTAACATTTTCTTTATGTATTCATGTATATAAATAAACAAATTGCTTATGGATAACAACTTCTAGTTTATTCAGGACGACGTTTCGATACAGGTACTAGTATCGTTCTCAAGTCAGTTCTCAAATCACTGACTTGAGAACGATACTATAGTATTTTTCTTATAATTAGTCGCGGGTTTGAGGGCTTCTGTAAAATCAGCCGTATGGTTAAAATCAATTTCCTTTCTTAGAACGTATATAACAAAGTTATATCTATAGAATGTCATACCACTCTCCGTGATAACTGCTACAAAACTTGAGTTTTAGAGCTTTTTTGTACTACCTGGGTTAAATGCCATAAGGGTTGTTCACGTGAATCTTCACCAATACATGGTATGTCGTCATAATCTATTCCTTTTTCTCTGGCCAGAGGGCAATAGGCGGGGTGAGCTATTCAGTTCTATATATGGGAAAGTGTCCTCAATCGATGTTACCTTCACAAGGACAGGGGCAATGCCTCCATGTGTGACTGCATGAATTAAAATGACAACTTCACACGATCTTTATTTCAATGATCTATGATCTATGGATGGCCGTATGACCTATATTTACATTTTTATAGCAAATATCCCATTATTGATCCAGTCGATTAGAGTCGGACATCATCAACGGTATTGTAAGTGTATAGTTTAATTTGATTGCTCACTCGTTAATTACATTTGTAAACCTACGATGCGAAAGGGCGACATCGTGTTTTGGAAGACGACGTCACCCTTTGCGTTGTCGCTCACGCTTTTGATGAGGTAATGCGGGGCACACTTTTGGTCCAACTAGATCACCATACTATTGAAGTGATACGGTTATGCTGTGTCTGAGAGGCGTCCAAATCTTTGAGGTGTCGAGGACATTTGCATAACATAGCGGCTGTACTGGTCCACCCGTATTCTCGAATCTTTCGTTCTTTCTCAACGACAATAGTTTAATCTCATGTCTTCATAACCAAACGACAAACAGAGCAACCCTTGAATGACATCTCACCCCGCCTATTGCCCTTTGGCCAGAGAAAAAGGAATAGATTATGACGACATACCATGTATTGGTGAAGATTCACGTGAACAACCCTTATGGCATTTAACCCAGGTAGTACAAAAAAGCTCTAAAACTCAAGTTTTGTAGCAGTTATCACGGAGAGTGGTATGACATTCTATAGATATAACTTTGTTATATACGTTCTAAAAAAGGAAATTGATTTTAACCATACGGCTGATTTTACAGAAGCCCTCAAACCCACGACTAATTATAAGAAAAATACTATAGTACCTGTATCGAAACGTCATCCTGAATAAACTAGAAGTTGTTATCCATAAGCAATTTGTTTATTTATCTACTTCCCAACTTCTAAATGCCACTTAAGGAAACTATTCATGTATAGAAATAAAGAATGAATTTTCCGGTATATCGAACTCGCTTGACCCGTACTCAAGATTGGCCCATTTCTGACATGTTGCAACGTAACAATAGTAATAAAAACAGAAGTACCAATAGCATGAATATCTGATTTAAATTTATTATCATCAAACTGTACAAAATCTGGGGGCGGGGCACACATTTGCGTATTTTACCGGATTCTGTTCGGCCTTCATCCGGCGGAGAACAGACTGGAGAAATCTGATGAATTACAGGTTTTCATACCATTTCGGAAACAGATATTGCCTGGGCTTACAAAACATATAGGTATGAATAACTTTCGTATCATCCAAGAGGTGTGGTAGATCTGTAATTTTGAACAATTAGGACATCACATGACTCGAAAATGGCGGGTTACGTTGGGGTTAAGTCTGTAGACTTTAGCTGGTTGGCTGACGAAGTCACGTGGTATTGATTTCTGGAAATTCCCCCTTGCAGTTGCCGAAAGTAGCCTGAACATGGATATACACGATCCCAGGTCAGTCTTACCGCGTATAGATGACTCAGATGGTTACGGGGGGGGGGGGGGGGGGGGGGGGGGGGGGCACAGAAATACTTGTGCGCCCCCTGATTTAGATCTATAACCGTAGTTAGCAAAACGAAAGTACAGCGTCAGTGGAAACTTAATCACAAAGGTTAGCTAAAATGTTACGATATAAGGATCAATACTACAAATGTAGGTCAAAGAAAAGATTTTTTAAAAAACAGTCAGAAAAGAAAAGAAAAAGTTCGGAGCCATGCACATTTTTCCAGAGACGAAGTAAACTTAGAGAAATTTAAATCAAAATGATAGAACTCTGCACCAAAAATACCCTAACTTGTGTTGGTAAACACAAGATTGAGTGAGTGAGTGAATGGGTGATGAGTAGGTGATTCCGGTTTAACGTCGCTTTCAGCATTTTTTTGCAGTTCAGGCTACATCACGATGGTGCAGGGGCGGGGTGCCTTCTTTTGAACATGCAGTCCTAATACTGCCATTTTATAGTACTGTCTCACTGAAGAGTCATGCCCACACAGGATAGACAAAACCTATTCAGTCGTGAAATAATATTCCATTATCTTCAGTGTACCATTTTCTTGGCTAAGACAAAGTACTAACGTTGTCTTTAAAATGGAGGGTTGCACACTCTAAAACAACTTGAGTGAACTGTTCCACTCAAGTTTGAGTGAAATGTTCTACTCAACTTTGAGTGAAATGTATACCTTTTCACTCAAACTTGAGTTACTTTTCACTCAACTTGAGTTATTTTTCACTCAACTTGAGTGGGATCAATTTCCACTCTTATGCTTGAGTGAATGTCATTCAAATGCAAGTTGAGTGCATTTAACTCAAGTTGAGTGAGAAGTAACTCAAGTTGAGTGAAAATCTCACTCAAGTATTGAGTAGGATTAATTTCCACTCTGAAATTTCACTCAACTTTTTTTAGAGAGTAAACAAACGAAGCAATTTGCCCAAGAACACCAGGTAGGAATGCGAACCCAGAGAAAGATCAGAGTATACGGAAATGAATACAAAATGCTCGGGAACGCTGCATAACACATCCCCACACACCACCGCCATGCACTTCCTCCGGATCCATCACGACCCCTGCAGGCCTCTCTCACGCTCTTCTAAACAATAAGCTCAATTGTGCCGCATCTGTTTATTCTACTGGGGGAAGGAACAGTATAAGTGATAACTGGTTAAATTAAGGCGCGAGAGACAACACAAAATTGTACCGGAAACAACACAATATTGTGTTAAACGACACAAGTGTAGTGTCTGTACCGTACCGTACTAAACTTCAAAGAATTTCAAAAGTTTACTTACCACAAAACAACACATGAGCACAGACACTACCCTGGCAAAAATTCCAGGTTTGTCTTTTTTCGATTCCCTCTTCTTCTTTCTTCGAAACATTGTTAATTAATATCGTACTGGAACTTGTCTATATGCGATTCAGATATAGGCCTACTGTAACGTTGCTAGTGACGGTAACTACGCGACGCGCGACAATCGCGTTCAGATAATTTTGCGCACGGCACGCTTCAGAATGACGTTCTGACGTTCCGGTACACCAAACGCAATCATACCCGCAGCTTCATTTTCGATGTTTAGCAGTCAATAAAAACATAGTCAATTTTTCAAGTAAACCTAGTATATCCACTATTGTTGGTCTATATTATTAAGTCATCAACCAAATTATTATTATTATGTTATTAATCAAAGCGATAATTTGGTTGGCACTTGCTTAACTCACCCACAGGGTTAAGTAGCACTGTTTTGTCAGAGATTTTTTTTTAAATTTAATTTTTTTAAATTTAAAGGTGAACTGAAAAGCTTTCCAATGTTCTGTTAAAATGTCATAAAACAAAAACTTCTATAGTTGTTACAATTATGTGTGGTAATAGTTCTGTGGGTTATTGTTTTATTTTGGGTATATGAGAAGTCAAAACTTATACCGAGAGCCAGAACTTTTAAAAACGTCATCGCTTGCCTCCCGTTGTTTTTGGAACGTCATGACGTTATAGTGGTCCTCGTTCATTCATCCGACGTAGCATGACGTCACATTTGAATAAAACTTGAATGAAGGGGACCACTATAACGTCATAACGTTCTACAAACCAAGAGAGACAAGCGATGCAAGTTTTCAAGACGGATTTATAACAGGATAACTTAAATATTGTTATTAGTACAATTTTGCAAACTATATTTGCCCCAAAAACGTATAAAAGTTATGTCACATAAGACAAGATGTATATAAGCAACAATTTAGATAAAATTAAAAGCTTTGCAGTTCACCTTTAAAAAAAAAAATGTTTTTTTTTAAATTGTAATTTTTTTCAACATCTTGGAAACACTAAATTATTATATAGCTTACTATAATACTCATACATGGTCATATTTTAAAGCGCGAGCCCGTATTTGCCAAGCATGGAAAATTACAC
>JAVTVY010024940.1:0-91745 GCA_036873755.1 Hanleya hanleyi | reverse complement strand
TATATCTATTCAGCTTTGGGAGCTGTGTCATTACGATCATCAGAGGGGTACTGTATGTTCGCTTTCAAGATTACCGGTCTGCTACCTCCTATTTTGTGGGAGGCCCGTTGGCCGAGTGGTTTAGATCGCCGACATACAGTGCTGGCGAGTAGGTCCCTGACTCTGCATGGGGTCGCTGGTTCGAATCCCGCACGGGACTCGACCAAATTTTCAGCACTAGAATTTGTGCTATTCTAAGATAGTGGTATCCCAAAATAACGAAAATACTGTTTTACGATCACTTTCTAAATGATAAAAAAATATATCTATTCAGCTTTGGGAGCTGTGTCATTACGATCATCAGAGGGGTACTGTATGTTCGCTTTCAAGATTACCGGTCTGCTATCTCCTATTTTATGGGAGGCCCGTTGGCCGAGTGGTTTAGATCGCCGACATACAGTGCTGGCGAGTAGGTCCCTGACTCTGGGGTCGCTGGTTCGAATCCCGCACGGGACTCGACCAAATTTTCAGCACTACAATTTGTGCTATTCTAAGATAGTGTTATCCCAAAATAACGAAAATACTGTTATACGATCACTTTCTAAATGATAAAAATATATCTATTCAGCTTTGGGAGCTGTGTCATTACGATCATCAGAGGGGTACTGTATGTTCGCTTTCAAGACTACCGGTCTGCTACCTCCTATTTTGTGGGAGGCCCGTTGGCCGAGTGGTTTAGATCGCCGACATACAGTGCTGGCGATTAGGTGCCTGACTCTGGGGTCGCTGGTTCGAATCCCGCACGGGACTCGACCAAATTTTCAGCATTAGAATTTGTGCTATTCTAAGATAGTGTTATCCCAAAATAACGAAAATACTGTTATACGATCACTTTCTAAATGATAAAAAAAAAATACATTGAGGATACTGAGCCCTCCCGCAGATGCTTTTACACACCCTCTAGAATTTGTCTTCGTGCAGCTAAAAGTATTCCTTATAGCTATGGTAATGTATATATTTGTTGAAAGCGCATTTCGTACAGATTCTAAATATATAAATGTGTTCACTGTAAATCTGTAGGTTGTGAAGATATTCAAATTAAAGAAAATAATTTTTAAATATGAGCCTACTTTTTTAAATGGCTATTTTCAAAAAAAGCATTCAGCTTATCGAAACTTGCATCATCATTTCCTGTAGAAGACAAAGTTACGATAAATTGAATACCTTTTTGAAAACAGCATTTAAAAAATTAGAATCAAATTTTAAATTAAATTTATTTAAAATCCAAATATCAAATACAGGTTTACAATAAACAGACTTATTTATTTAAAATTCTCAAGATTTGTGCTCTTAAGAAATATATACATTACTATAACTATGTGGCTTAGTTTTAGCTGTATAAAGACAGATTCTATATGGTGTATAAAAGTGTGTGCAGGAGGTCTCAGGACCCTTAAACCAGAGAATATACAACATACATTACGGCAGTATTAATACTTGCACAGAAACATCGCTTCCTTGATAGATTCACAGAGATCCATGAGTTTGCTCTGATCTTCTGTTAATAGTTCTCTGATTTTGACCGCATTTGGCCTATAATTGCTCTCTGTACGAAAGACAGATTTTGTGCCGAAACGAAGAAGTTAAATTTTGGCTTCATTTACGTAACAGCAAAGGGAGCTTTTCCTATGGAAACGCCATTCCTTCAGGGAAATTATGTAGAGTTGATAGATTTCTGTCATTACAAACACCCCCAAGGCAAACCTTTTCAGGTACGTGTTTGTGTATAAATATTCTCTGTGTTGTCTCCAGTTCACCTTTATTTGCTTATCTCCGTAATTTTCCGGTGATTTGGCAGGATTAGTCTGTTGAGTTAAAGCGAGCCCTGGTCTTTGCCTGATTGGATTGTAAATGATACAAGCCTCATAGCTTTAGAATAGGTGCCGCGACGATGGCGTCAGATAAAGGTTTATCTGGCAGCCAAACGTCGGCACGTCGGCTTACAATTTCCATACTGAGGATAGAAAAATTCACATTCTCTCTTGATTCATGCCAATAAAATAAAATGATTTCTTTTCTTCGATGTCGGTCACTGCTATGCTGCTCATTGTAGATTACTAACCTTCCTCTCATTTAGAGTTCTGTCTGCCATCTACATTTGTATTTCTGCCTCCTCGCTCTCTCCACAGCATTACTAGTGAGAAACTAAGGACTCTGATCATGGATTCATATCAGATATCTTATTATAGACGTCATTTTTTCATTAGAATGTATTGAATGTTCTAGAGTATTTCATGTGCTCAAACACTGCTATCTTGGGTTCATATCAGTGTTTGTCGGTTTACTCTATTGTGATGCCACGACTGGTCGGCGTCGGACCACTCTGGTATTTGTTCTGAATAAGAACTTGCATTCTATAAAAACTCCATCGTTTAGACCGTTTTGTATCTGGCTGTCACATAAGCCCTCATTTTCCATCGGATGACTTGAGTGGGCTATTACGTACCATCGCTCTGAAACATTCCAACTTCATTTTGGTCTAGGAAATTATAGGGACCGGATAGTTATGGATTCATGCCATCTGCACTATTTACCATGGATCAGTAGACAATTGCTTACGTGAGTTTTTCTTTATTTTTTGTTAACTCTCGCTGGAAGATTTTCCTGCTGTGGTTGACTTGGGCGCTGTGTGTTACTTCTTCCTCCTCATGCCTTCTCTACGTCTCACTTACATACATGTTCGAGGTATGTAGATCTTAGACCCAGTTAGTGACCAATATAAATTCATTTCTGGTCGATATCAATCTGATTAAAATCAGATTTACAAAAAACGATCCCCATCTTCAAATATCGCTCATGTACATTTCGGATCAACTCCGTGTTCTGAGTATTCACCAATCACAGAGCTTCTCCGCGATTCAGGGGTATGTGTTCATAACCCATGAACTTCAAGATCCTCGTGGTGCTCATGTGAACCGTCACAATCAAAGCGTGACTGAGATACATCATTCTCTAGATGACGACTTTAGAACGATTATTATTGATTAAGAATACAGATCAGCGATACGGATTTTATATTTTTGGAACATCATGATGACTCATTGAAAACTGTTGACCGCTTCTCCCTTGCAGGAAACTAGCCTATGTTTATGTATACTATACTTTTTGAATTTGATCCTAATACTGTTATATGGAATAGGTCTTTGGATTATAGAGGCGGATATTCTTTAGTGGACGACGGCTGAATTATGACGGACTGGACGCTTGTAATTTGAAACCCCAATGTCAGACCACAACCGCATGGAGAAGACGGGCTGATCTCGAGATATGATGAACAGAGAAATGTGTCCTGGATTTGAACGATGTATCTGAATTCTATTGATGTCAGTCGAATATCGTCATGGTTTCTAGAGAATAAAATCTCGATCTGAAGAATGAAACAAGCTAAAATTTATGAGATGACATCAACATATACCGTACACCTGTCGCCCCCTCGCTGCAAAGTAAGACGGGCCATCGCGTGACCTTGATTTGCCGAGAGCTATTTTTGAACACGGAAATCCGGTCCTTGGTTACAGATCTTAAATTGGCGATTTGTAAGATGGGGAGCGTTTTTTTATCTGGTTTTAATCAGATTGTAGTCGATACTTACCAAGTTCAGTAGAAGTACTTCAATCCTTAGTAGGGCACACCTTTTAATATGTATATATCCATCGGTTCCATCTTCCAGCTAGGGCTGCTCCGTTATGATGATGATTTGTTTATTCCCTTGTTTTCAGATTACTTCAATTACTTGTGACATAGCTGAAGGCGCTTAGTCCCAATTGGTGACCAATATATAAGGAAATAATATATCCAGTCGATACACGCTTAAAACTGTTGAAACTTAATCGTAAAGTGTTGAAATAACCCTTTAAGTGTGTCCACAGGGACTGCTCTTTAAGTGTTGTCCCTGTGGACACACTTATAAAGTGTTATTTCAACACTTTACGAGTAAGCTTCAACATTTTAGTACAGTAGAAGCACCCTCAAACATTTTATTACTATTATGTACATCTCCTGAATTTATATAATTAAAATTTCTCGGAAACCTTTTTATTACTAGTACCGGTATGGTCAATTTACATTCGCCTCTTACTTTTCTTGTACATTCCTCTGGGATCAACCTCATATCCTGTTACGAATTTTGACAGGTATACGCGATTACAGGGTTTGTGTAGCCAAGTTGACATGGCTTCGTTCATTCCTTTACTACGCCATGATGCCTCTCAATGAACTTACATGTAAACTCCGGGATCACTCGGTTCCGTGGGTCGTTCGGCTCTATCCGGCAATAAAACATCCCCTCCCAGCTCTCTGTCCATTTGTTTTTTCGAGTTTGGCAAAGAGTTTGATTGCCGTGAAGAGCTCATCCGTCTGCAATCAGTCTTCAAACATCAACGGTCGGTTGAATTCTCCGGCATTATCTTCGTACGGCCGGTCACGTGCGCTCGATACGTTGCTGATCACGTGACACGTACGAAGATAATGGCGGAGAATTCAACCGACCGTTGATGTTTGAAGACTGATTGCAGACGGATGAGCTCTTCACGGCAATCAAACTCTTTGCCGAACTCGAAAAAACAAATGGACAGAGAGCTGGGAGGGGTTGTTTTATTGCCGGATAGAGCCGAACGACCCACGGAGCCGAGTGACCCCGGAGTTTACATGTAAGTTCATTGGGAGGCATCATGGCGTAGTAAAGGAATGAACGAAGCCATGTCAACTTGGCTAGGTTTGTGGCGTAGTATCACCTGAGGGGTCCACACATACAACCTTACTGAGAACGATAATAGAATTCGACTTCAGGTTGGCTCTGAAGATTCTCCATACAAGACCCGTTGCGATGTTTGAAACAAATTGGTGTTTATTCTTTGACAAACAATGACATACAACCAATTAACAATCCAATGTCAAACGCAGAGTAGATCTCAGTTGCACAATGAACAACACGTGTGATCTAAGGGAGACAGAGCTTAAGGTTTGTCCATTTTTACATAGTTAAACAAACAAACGAACAAACTACGTGACCTAAACACTTATCCAAGAACGGCTATATTCTGCCGTTAACAATTAGTGATTTACTACTTTCAAGAGCCCACGTGGGTTTGTGAATATTTAATTCCAGTACCAGACCCTGTTGAACTCAGTCCTTAATTAAAATCTTTCCAAGTCCAGCATTGAAACATGTTTGAGGAAACAGATTGTTACCGTTCACTGTAGGACATACACTGACAGGAAACCTGACCTTTATTTTTCGGTCCTGCTGGAAAAAATTCAAAGCATACGCTCTCTAAACTGACCAGCACGCTTAACCTGGGAATTTTTACACCGTGTTTTTGTCTAATTCGGCATTTTAGCGGCTTGGACCTAAATACATCGTGTAATATCTAGTATCTCCCGTGTTACGCTTTATCGCGCCCCATTCATTTGTCGATTTATGGTTACATGGTTGAAACCTATTGATAATAATTTCCGCTCAATATATCCGGGGAACTTCGAAATGGAAGTCGGTTTTGAAAATTCAGATCACTTTTTGAATCAAATGTTCATTGAAGTTTTAGAAGGCATGCAACATTGTTCATAGTTTGTGAATCCCATACAAAGTTGAAGCCAGTAGTACACAAAATACATTAGATGTCGGTTAGAGTATAAAATTATTAAGAATATAGCAGGAGGAAACGTAAGATTTAATTAAATGATTGCAATAATAAA
The DNA here is from genome assembly GCA_036873755.1 of Hanleya hanleyi. NCBI lineage: Eukaryota > Metazoa > Mollusca > Polyplacophora > Lepidopleurida > Hanleyidae > Hanleya > Hanleya hanleyi. The sequence continues at coordinate 86,012 of JAVTVY010024940.1, read as the reverse complement.
TTATTTCTGAACAAATTAAAACTTTTCCCACCAAGGCCATCTCTATAAAAAAAATGACTGAAAAGTTCACTCAAGTAAGAGTGGAAATTGATCCCGCTCGTGTAGAGTGTAATTCGCTCAGGTTTGAGAGTAATTCAGAGAAATTTTAAGTAATACAACAATATTGTCCGTGGTAGAATAACCGTTCCTAAATCCAGTTTACGGTACCTTCAGGATTGCAATTCTTTACGAAATCATTACCTATATCGGTAAAATTTTACATGAAGTTGTTACACAGTCGTTTATTATTTTGTCTCAACCAGAACTTTAATATTTCTGACATTCTTGATGGCTGTTTCGAATTCTTTCTCGGTGATGGCCACATTAATTTCCTCCTCCGTGATGGTCATATCGTGTTCATCGTTAGTATGGGTATCTGATTTATCAGGAGCCGGTTCTTTCATCTGGCTGATCAATTCATTTGATCTTATTTAGTTCAATACCGTAAAATAACTGAAAAATGTGTTCAGTTCTACAATGCTTGAATTATTTGGTCCCTGCTCACCTAATAAATTTGAGTGAAAAAATTTCACTCAATAACTCACTCAAGTTGGGTGAAGATGATGCCAATTTGACAGGAAGTCACTTAACTTGAGTGATTTTTTTCACCCAGGTGTCATTCAATCCAACAATATCCTGTCAACGAGTATGCGACCGAATATATTGTGTCATAACATTACTTGATTTACTCATTTCGAGCATAATCATTCAGATCCACGAATTTTGGGTAGCGATGATCTGCCAACACATCCTCTCAATCCAATATTCTTGGATCAAAATCTCGACCCAATATTTTTCGAACGATTAGTATTGGGTACGTCGTGTCTTTTGTCTAAACTTGTTGGGTCAGAAGCGACCAGGTTTGGGTAGATTCGATCGAATCCTTCTGACAATGTATTGCATGATTTTCTTGCTTATTTTCCACTTGGACCCTCTTTATCGGATGTTTTATAATTCGTCAGTTGAAATTTCCTTGCACATCTGGCGTTAATTAGCTCGATTTTCGCAAGATATTATAATATGTGAATGAAATTGTTCACTGAAGTACTTAAGTAGGAAAAAATTTCACGCTTATTTGACAGAAATTTCACAGGAATCAAATAAAAAAAAAAATGATCACGGTCCCAACTTCTCGTGAATCGTTTACGAGGAATAAAAAAGTACATTATTTCAGTATCTATTTTTTATTAGTTAGAAAAAAAATGAATTCGCTTTATATATATTATATTTAATAAGGATTTACCATCTGGTCAGTCTCATACAGTTGATATGTAACCAGAAGTATATTAGGTTTAAAATCAAAGTTACACGTTTCAGGCTACAAGCTGGAGATACTTGTTGCCGAGTGGACCAATAGTCTGGCTCGCCTTCGCGAAGGTGAAACCGACAACTCTATAGGGTAATTAGTTCAATGTCCATCAGTCTCTGTTTGAGGATCGTATATTGCACACCTGTGACCGAGGAAGTTTAGAAGGAAAGCGTCTTCTGTGGGTGGAAACCGTCGAGTTCCACTGCGGGTTCGTCGAAGATGCCATCGAACCGAGAAAAAGCGCAGTACCCATCATTGCTTAATACATGTAGGTAGGTGTTTCTTTGTTGTTGTTAAACTAGAAACCACTTTTAGTTAATTGGACAATTAGCCTTCTTTGATGGAACAATTTTCATACGTTATTATGAGTGAAAATAATACGACGAGAATACATTTTTAAAATGAAGCACAAAATACCCTTGGAGACGATTGCAGTTACGGGATCGGAATTTTTAATCTTATGGACAAAGTTCCTAATCGCTAATCTGGGAGCTTGGGCTTCCGTGGTCGTTTGTGCTTTGGTCAGAAAGTGTTCTCTCCCAAAAAACATAACATTATATCCTTATTGGTCCGTGTAACCTTGCACAATTCAATTTTTGTTTTTCGTTTTTCGTTTCTCAAAATCAAAAATTGAAATTTGACCGTCAATTTTCAATTTTCGTTTTTCGTTTTCGGTTTCTCAAAATCAAAAATTGAAATTTGACATTCAATTTTCGATTTTCGTTTTTCGTTTTACTTCGCGCAAAAATGAAAATGAAATATTGAAAATTGCCTCGATTTGTCCGTTTTTCGTTTTTTGATTTTAACTTTGACGCATCAATGTTAACTGCGCACGCGCAAGGCTTATAATGTCACTTTCGGTCCGCGGAGTAGTATGGAAAGCGCAAATCGGATTGTTTAGACAGGTGTGGAGCATAATATGGAAAACCAGTAGGGGGAAGGATTTGGGAGTTTCATTACACTATAGGTTCCCTGGAGCCAGGCATTCGACCTAGATTATAATGGACCAACTGCGCATGTGCAGAAGCGAGTAGGCATTCGTGCAGCAGGTGTGATGCATTATATGGAGAACAACGGAGGTGATACACACGGTAGTTTCATTAAAGTATTATAGTATAATAAATACGTGGGTACCCTAATCATACCCCCCGAAGGAACTTCCCACTTCGATGCGTTTGACATCCGCACTTAAAGCGTTGAAGCGTTTTTGACGCTGAACGTTGACGGGCATCTGAACGCTCCAACGATCCAGGTCCCAAAAACAGAGAATGGAGATTGGACCTGAAGCGTTGAAGCATTCAGACGTCCGACATCAAACGTGGCGATTGTGTGCTTGTTTAAAATGGCGGATTTCGCGGCCCATCACCGCGATGCTTACTCTTATTGGTATTACATCTTTGTTGGTATCTTGTAAACACTATATTTCAAATCAATAACAAATAGCGGTTGTGTGCATCTATTTTTTAGAAATGAGAAAATCTAAGACTGCGTCCTGATTGGCTCAGGCCTCAATGCCAATAACCAATGAGAACAGCGGGATGCCACCTATCCAGACCTGTCTGGTGCATCTTCACAAGTCCAGGTAAATCGTGAATCCTCGCACAGGGTTTACCTGGACATTTTTGATGATTCGAGTGAGTTCTTGTGTCGTTGCCTCAATCTCGAACATTTCATCCCCAGAGGTTATTTTGAATTAGCATGTCGGCATCCCAAGCCGGCGGTTTTTGCTTTGACTCACTATGTCGATTTCAGCCTGACATCAAAGTTATGCCAGCAATGTCACATCTCAAACAGTGCAGCTAGCGGATTGTCGTAATGAGCTAGCTGAGCCTGTTCAATAATTGGTTTGATTTAGAGGATACCCCTTGATCTTTTTTTTATCCAGAACTGCCGTGAGCAACTAACCAAGGCAATGTATAGATACCCTAACAAATCGATCAATACACTGGCTCCCGAGGATGGCCTGGTGGACCACATGCCTCTCACGCTCCACACCTCTTATACGACACGATTTGTGTTTTCTATTCTACTCGGCGTACCGGAAGTGACATCATAACCCGTCCACGTGCGAACTTAACATTGGTACATCAAAGTTAAAATCAAAAAACGAAAAACGGACAAGTCGAGGCAATTTTCAATATTTGATTTTCATTTTTGCGTGAAGCAAAACGAAAAACGAAAAACGAAAATTGAAAATTGACTGTCAAATATCAATTTTTGATTCTGAGATAACAAAAACAAAAAACGAAAATTGAAAATTGACGGTCAAATTTCAATTTTTGATTTTGAGATTACAGAAACAAAAAACGAAAATTGAAAATTGACCGTCAAATTTCAATTTTTGATTTTGAGAAACGAAAATTGAACTGTGCAAGGTTACACGGACCTTACACGGACCCTTATTGTCTGAACGGGTTTGCTTAGTAAATCAATGAGAAGGGTTAGGCATCAAATACACAGTTTATAATAATGCAATCAATGATATGTATACATCTGGTGCATACGTCATATGTACGTTTATGAGATGACGAAGTTACCTCCTGTGGTGCATTCCATTAAGTGATGCGGAAAAATAAATTTTATTGTTAATCAGCTTTTCTGTAAGGAAATCTGAAAATCTGAAGACGAAATATGACAATTTTCCACTACCACAATAAATGTACCAGTATTCTAAGGTTAGGCTAAATGAATGCAATCGGGCGTTGATACTGTGTTGGTCGTTATAGAAAGCCAATATCTGCAGATACCATCGATTCACGCACATGCATACATCAATCTCAATAAGTCCAGACACAATATCATGGATTATTTTCGCCATATACCACGTTGGTTTACCTGGATTGATGTATGTATGTCCACACATAGGCCAGTTGAATATTTTCAATTTAAAATGTGTGCACTGTTAGATTTAATCAGCGACCGTGGTAATGCGAAATAAGCTGAATAAACACTGAGCAGTATCGGAGATGCTAAACCATGGCGTTGATAAACTAAATGGCAATGAGAGCACATTTTGTGCTTAACCCTACCTGCTCCCCCTCCCCCCCCCCCCTACCAAACTTTCTGCTCTATCTCCGGAACGACAAAAAAGTGTTTATAGTTTATCATATTGGGGTCATTTTGAGCCTATTTGCATGACCCCCCGAGCAGAGGATCATGGGGAAATTCAAAATGGCGACCACCTGGGGTACCAGAAAAGTGATTTTTTTCGTCATATTTTTCCAAACTTTCTGCTTTTCCGCGATGAAAAATGGACAAAAACTATTTTATTTTACATCACATTAATATTAACTAATTTATCATGCAGTTTTTGCGGGGAAATTGCATAAATAAAAAATTCGGAAAATCTGACGGAAAATTTTGAAAATGACGTCATCAAAGCGGCCATGCATCTTTTTTGTACATTTTCTGGTAGATCTCGACCCACGGGTATGGGGTGGTAAGTTTCAGCCCCCTAGCTCAAGGAATAAGAAAAATAATTAAGGCCTCCCCCCCCCCATCCCGGGCAAGGATACGTCTCAAAAAGCACAGGCCATATAGGGTTAAAAAGGTAAAAGTATCGGCGTTTATTTACGGGGAACCCAAATGTCCCGAGGTTATTTTTCAGATAAGTTATTTTTCAGGGTTCTGATTATCGTTCAGCGAATACACCAAACGCCTCTATATCGGAGGCTAAAATGGAAATGCTGGGGTTTGGTGCAAATGAGTTCCGTGTCAGCAACGAAACCCTCATTTTTAGCACCCCCAATAATTTTGCAGAAAGATTTGATCTCCACGTAATTCCCTGCAAATAACTATGATGACGGACGGGATTGAGGGTTTTTACCAGAAGACCAGAATAGGTTATAGGTTAACCTGAAGACTATACAGTGAAGTCATGTGACTATGCTACATTGATGGCCAGTTATAAAAACCGATACATTTGTGAAAACTTTAAACTGTAAATGTGTTTACTACAAACTCTCCCATACTAAAGTGAGTAAATGTTGCTTAAAACGACGGGAAATATAGATAGCGTCATCTATAGTTTTAAATTATTAACATAGATATTTCCATTATAGGAATTATCACCCCATTGCCCGTGGTATGAATTATTTCGGTTTCGTCTACACAATGAGTCAGGCTGCTTATTATAGATATATTTTTCTAGTTCAGGATCGCACGAAACCACCATCGATTGCTTTTTCATGGTAAAAGGTGTAGGAAAGAACTAAAAATACACTTCGTTATATAGAGTAATTTTATTCGCCAGAAATCGCTCAGAACGCTTCTCGGGCGATCTAGGCCCCAGGAGTTTCCGGGGCATAGGCGGATCCTGGACCCCCGCCTAGAGTGCTATGATGGTGCATCATTATTATCTGACACATTTAGATAGTTATTTAGTTATTTAGATTGATGTCAACAATCGCTTCCACCGGCCCTGCGATATCTTCCACACGATTTGTACCATTATACGGGCTATAAAAGTTTTGAAAAGTATCTCAGGAACGGCTTACCAGATGTTTTATTAGATGTGCCATTCAATGTGTTAATTATGCGAGTTATTTCAGCTTTGAATGAAATCCTTGGTAGTGGATGAGAAATTGAGATTCATTGCAATACACATTCAATTATATTTCTCGCTGTTGTTGTTGTCCAGTACGGTAACCACATTTATGTTGGTCGTTCTTCTAGAAGTACTACATCAGTGACCCTCTGGTGTGTACTTTGACCCTTGGTACATAACCACCTGACACATAGTACATTTTGCACCGTGTAGCCAGGGGAAATTCGGTCAAAATCATGAAAAGAAGGCAAAACCCGATAAGCTCAAGAAAAACGAAAATCTACAAAGAAAGAGAAATGAAAAAAATTGTTTCCAAAGTGCTTAAAAAATTTGCGAAGCCTTGAAGAAATTGTGTAGACGATGAACTAATTTACTGTCCGTTTTGTTATCCAGAATGGGCTCCGCTCCCATTAGAAGCTTCAGATTGATGTCCAGTTGTACACAGGTGTTCCTGATTCGTGTAGGATCCCAGCCTCCAGTCTCTTTGATCAGAATATTTCGCGCACAGCAATATGTTGTGATGCACAGTCTCGCGAGATCTGCAAGTTTCGCTTTTTTTCATCAAACACCAGTGGACCGATCATCAGTTGATTCATCAACAATGAATCTTTTGGGATCGCCTTTTCTATGGCGCTTTCGATGTCCTACTGTGTCAGATATTTCGCTGATGTATCGTACTTTGTTTTTGCAGATAGAATGAATCGATTCTTTCGATTTCTCGAATGCTTTCCGCCTCTTGACCTTACCCTTTGATATTGTTTCCGTGGCTATTGCTTTTTTTGTTTCTTTGACGGCCTTCTTGCATGTTCGTCTGTTAGTTCATATCCGACGATTACATGCCCCAGGCACTGATGGTGGTATACTTTGCTGCCTCTGTCCTGCAGTTCTTCACATGGTGTTCGCAAAATGAGTGAGTATATTAGTGCTCCTTGGCAGTCGGACATGAGCTGTTCATATTTTTTCTTGTATAAATAATTAAGGGCTTCTGAAGTCTTCATCAAATCTCGTTCAAAGCTGCACTTTTCAGAAAATTGGTGTACATTCCAGTCCTTGATGACAGCCTATGGCTGCTGATCATGACCCGGTTGACCCGGGATTTCCTAGGGCTGAACCATCCGTAAATCGTGATATAGTCCCGTCTTGGAATGGCTTGTAGGAGGTCCATGATTTTGGCTGCTTGTCTCGTCTTGTCCAGCTCGTGTTCTTCTGAAGTGCCTGTGGAAAACACTTGGCTAAAACACCTCAACTCTCGACAGAATTGGAAATCTGGTTCTATTTTGCTGATTTCTATTCTCGGAGATAGCTCCTAATTGTATCTGAACTCCGGGATGGTAAGGAATGATGGCAATCTCAGTAAACTCAGATATAATATCACGGAATATTATATCTGAATTCAGCCGTATATAAATCCCGTGCGAGTTGAAACTACTATTGTTAGCCAATCAGACGGATAGCTGGTTGTAACTATTTCAAAATCACGCCCACAGTAATTAAACACGGTAGCTCGTGGTCTAATATCTAAACATTATTTTGAAACAGTTTCCAAATATGGCATCATTTCCAGACAGGGTCCGTAAACATCAAAGAGTTTTACTCCCGCCGAAAAGTCTGGCTTTGTTAGGGGTAGGAAATATCAAAAGATTGTGCCGTGCGAAGATGTTAATCTCCTTGAAGTAAACGTCAATCATTGTCAGAGCGAAAAGGTTGAAATGGTCGTGATTGGCTTATTATGAGATCTCGTAGAATATCGGCGAACATTTCGCTCGAAGTTTTCATAGCGTTACGTCTAGATGGTATTCCCCTGATTTACCATCTTGGTTTACCTGGATTGGGAATGATGGTCGCTTTTCCGCTGTCGCCTTCTCCCTCCGCTGTTGGTGTAGTTGTTGTAGCTGGGAGTCGGACTTGTTGGCAAGGATTCTGGTATATTATTGGGCCTGTCTTATCTTGAACTGAAGATCTAGAGGAAGCATGTTTGTTAGTATTTCAAGTGTTGCAGTACTGGTGGTTTTGATCGTGCCTGTGGTCTACAGAAAGGCAGAGCGCTATATTGGTTCTAACACTTTGACGCGCTTTCGGTTGCTTCTACTGCTATGCCAAACTCCAGAGACCAGATATATCTACAGTGTTAGGGTAGTTGACTATTTTGCTTCAGTGTCGCGAAAGCTTTTACTTCCTTAGTTTCTCAAGTCGGATCGTTGTCAGTGACTACTCCCAGCATCTTAAGGTTGTCTACAGTGTATTGCTTGTCCATTGAAACGGGTTTAGGAAACGTCCAGCAAGGTCTTCTTGGAGTTGGGAAGGTGATCGCCTTCGTTTTTGTCACTGAGATTTCCATGTTCCGCTGATGGCATCATTCCCCTGCAGTTTCTTCCACAGCCAAGTTAATCTGTCGGATAGCTTCTTCAACTCTGTTGCCTGTTCTCCAGATAGTGCTTTCATCGCAGTGGTCATTTCTAGATGGGTTCGTACAGTCGGAGGTGTATGCGTTGCAGAGTATAGAAGATGAAACCACTTCTTGAAGTATTTCCTGTGTTGAACTTTTGTTTTGGCGAGATGTAGCTGTTGACACTTGTCTAGAACTCTCTGTTTATTTGAAAACAATGAGTGTAGCACCATCCATTCGTTCACTCCTTTCTTGTACAGTTTAAGCAGGAGTCTTCCTGTCTAAATTCACTCGAAACAGCTCTCACCGGGGCGACTGTCCACTTATTGCAGTCTCGGAGTTCTTGCACGCTTTGGATCAGTCGTAACATAGAGTGGTTGTTGCATGTGTTGTTTGCGATATGCGTCTTGTGTACTGGCAAGCTCTTTGCTGTTTTCCAGCTTCCATGCCATTCACTGTGATACAATCCTTACCATGATTTCTCCCACAATACTTTTCAATATGATGGGACAATAGGCGTTAATGGAGTTGTAGTTTGGTTTATCCAGTCCAGGTATCATTTGTTTGGTGTCTTGTTTCTTGGTATATAATCGGTCGGGTATCACTTCTAGTATAACCAAAGTGGTGGCTTCGCTACATTAGTTCCAACCTGTTTGATCATCTTGCAGAACATTTACCCTTCTGAGCCGGGTGCTGTCTTGGTGTCCGTTTCGGTTATTAATGCTGCGATCTCCTTCAGTCTTAGATCTGAGTCGTCTTTGTCACATTGATTGCTCTAAGATTCTCTGTTATCAGGTCCATCTCCTCGAGCCGGGTGTCCTGATCTCTTTCTTATTTTGCCTCAAACTGTGTTCGGTTTTCTTGATCCCTATGGTCTCACTCCCATTTGTGCGTAGCATTTCTTTACAAATTTCTTCCTCTATGTGTGCTATGATGTCATCTGGGCGTTGTATTATAGGCTGTACCACTGGTGGTGATGGAGTTTTGTACCCGACAATGTTCCCCATCTTAGCCGGGTCTTGATATCCTTTTGGGGCTATGAAGTCATCCCATTATTTGACTTGGGTTGTGTCGGCTAGCGAAACCCACATCTACATTGGGATTCAAGATGGACACGAGATGAGAAAACTCTCAATATGTGTTGAAATATTTAATTATGTCAATTTTCTTATGTGATAAAAAGAATTTCAGATCGCCTGTGATGTTTCAAATCACGCAGATTAGCTTTCTTGGTGGCAAGTAGCTGTAAGAGTTTCTCAGCAGCGAAGTGTTCGTGGCCACCTTTTCCACGCTGTCTGCCGTCAAATTCACCCCTGCCTCTCGGCAACAAGTCTCTAATCACCATCGACGTCGTGCGAGTGGTGATCGGGGAACCCCAACCATGGACGATAAAGACATTGAAGATGTTTCATTTTTACCAGGTTTGTTGCAAGAAAACACTAATTGACCCCCTAATCCCTAATAGTACACATCATCACTTGCCGGTCGTCTAAAATAAAAAAAAAGTCTTCTTCCAGCTGTCCAGAGATACTTGCGGGTTATGAAGACCCCAATTCTCGAAAGGTTGGGTTGAATACCTCACATGAGGTACTATACCTAAGTTGGGGTAGAGTATCTCATTTGAAGTATAGTGCTATACTAGAATAGTTACACATGTGTTGTTTGCGATATGCGTCTTATGTGTTGGTAAGATCTTTGTTGTTTTTTCACCTTTCATGTCATTTCCTGTGATACAATCCTTACCATGATTTCTCCCACAATATTTTTCAATATGATGGGACAATAGGCTTTAATGGTGTTGTAGTTTGCTCTATCCAGTCCAGGTATCATTTGTTTGGTGTCTTGTTTCTTGGTATATAATCGGTCGGGTATCACTTCTAGTATAACCAAAGTGGTGGCTTCGCTACATTAGTTCCGACCTGTTTGATCATCTTGCAGAACATTTACCCTTCTGAGCCGGGTGCTGTCTTGGTGTCCGTTTCGGTTATTAATGCTGCGATCTCCTTCAGTCTTAGATCTGAGTCGTCTTTGTCACATTGATTGCTCTAAGATTCTCTGTTATCAGGTCCATCTCCTCGAGCCGGGTGTCCTGATCTCTTTCTTATTTTGCCTCAAACTGTGTTCGGTTTTCTTGATCCCTATGGTCTCACTCCCATTTGTGCGTAGCATTTCTTTACAAATTTCTTCCTCTATGTGTGCTATGATGTCATCTGGGCGTTGTATTATAGGCTGTACCACTGGTGGTGATGGAGTTTTGTACCCGACAATGTTCCCCATCTTAGCCGGGTCTTGATATCCTTTTGGGGCTATGAAGTCATCCCATTATTTGACTTGGGTTGTGTCGGCTAGCGAAACCCACATCTACATTGGGATTCAAGATGGACACGAGATGAGAAAACTCTCAATATGTGTTGAAATATTTAATTATGTCAATTTTCTTATGTGATAAAAAGAATTTCAGATCGCCTGTGATGTTTCAAATCACGCAGATTAGCTTTCTTGGTGGCAAGTAGCTGTAAGAGTTTCTCAGCAGCGAAGTGTTCGTGGCCACCTTTTCCACGCTGTCTGCCGTCAAATTCACCCCTGCCTCTCGGCAACAAGTCTCTAATCACCATCGACGTCGTGCGAGTGGTGATCGGGGAACCCCAATCATGGACGATAAAGACATTGAAGATGTTTCATTTTTACCAGGTTTGTTGCAAGAAAACACTAATTGACCCCCCCCCCCCCCCTAATCCCTAATAGTACACATCATCACTTGCCGGTCGTCTAAAATAAAAAAAAAGTCTTCTTCCAGCTGTCCAGAGATACTTGCGGGTTATGAAGACCCCAATTCTCGAAAGGTTGGGTTGAATACCTCACATGAGGTACTATACCTAAGTTGGGGTAGAGTATCTCATTTGAAGTATAGTGCTATACTAGAATAGTTACACATGTGTTGTTTGCGATATGCGTCTTATGTGTTGGTAAGATCTTTGTTGTTTTTTCACCTTTCATGTCATTTCCTGTGATACAATCCTTACCATGATTTCTCCCACAATATTTTTCAATATGATGGGACAATAGGCTTTAATGGTGTTGTAGTTTGCTCTATCCAGTCCAGGTATCATTTGTTTGGTGTCTTGTTTCTTGGTATATAATCGGTCGGGTATCACTTCTAGTATAACCAAAGTGGTGGCTTCGCTACATTAGTTCCGACCTGTTTGATCATCTTGCAGAACATTTACCCTTCTGAGCCGGGTGCTGTCTTGGTGTCCGTTTCGGTTATTAATGCTGCGATCTCCTTCAGTCTTAGATCTGAGTCGTCTTTGTCACATTGATTGCTCTAAGATTCTCTGTTATCAGGTCCATCTCCTCGAGCCGGGTGTCCTGATCTCTTTCTTATTTTGCCTCAAACTGTGTTCGGTTTTCTTGATCCCTATGGTCTCACTCCCATTTGTGCGTAGCATTTCTTTACAAATTTCTTCCTCTATGTGTGCTATGATGTCATCTGGGCGTTGTATTATAGGCTGTACCACTGGTGGTGATGGAGTTTTGTACCCGACAATGTTCCCCATCTTAGCCGGGTCTTGATATCCTTTTGGGGCTATGAAGTCATCCCATTATTTGACTTGGGTTGTGTCGGCTAGCGAAACCCACATCTACATTGGGATTCAAGATGGACACGAGATGAGAAAACTCTCAATATGTGTTGAAATATTTAATTATGTCAATTTTCTTATGTGATAAAAAGAATTTCAGATCGCCTGTGATGTTTCAAATCACGCAGATTAGCTTTCTTGGTGGCAAGTAGCTGTAAGAGTTTCTCAGCAGCGAAGTGTTCGTGGCCACCTTTTCCACGCTGTCTGCCGTCAAATTCACCCCTGCCTCTCGGCAACAAGTCTCTAATCACCATCGACGTCGTGCGAGTGGTGATCGGGGAACCCCAACCATGGACGATAAAGACATTGAAGATGTTTCATTTTTACCAGGTTTGTTGCAAGAAAACACTAATTGACCCCCCCTAATCCCTAATAGTACACATCATCACTTGCCGGTCGTCTAAAATAAAAAAAAAGTCTTCTTCCAGCTGTCCAGAGATACTTGCGGGTTATGAAGACCCCAATTCTCGAAAGGTTGGGTTGAATACCTCACATGAGGTACTATACCTAAGTTGGGGTAGAGTATCTCATTTGAAGTATAGTGCTATACTAGAATAGTTACACATGTGTTGTTTGCGATATGCGTCTTATGTGTTGGTAAGATCTTTGTTGTTTTTTCACCTTTCATGTCATTTCCTGTGATACAATCCTTACCATGATTTCTCCCACAATATTTTTCAATATGATGGGACAATAGGCTTTAATGGTGTTGTAGTTTGCTCTATCCAGTCCAGGTATCATTTGTTTGGTGTCTTGTTTCTTGGTATATAATCGGTCGGGTATCACTTCTAGTATAACCAAAGTGGTGGCTTCGCTACATTAGTTCCAACCTGTTTGATCATCTTGCAGAACATTTACCCTTCTGAGCCGGGTGCTGTCTTGGTGTCCGTTTCGGTTATTAATGCTGCGATCTCCTTCAGTCTTAGATCTGAGTCGTCTTTGTCACATTGATTGCTCTAAGATTCTCTGTTATCAGGTCCATCTCCTCGAGCCGGGTGTCCTGATCTCTTTCTTATTTTGCCTCAAACTGTGTTCGGTTTTCTTGATCCCTATGGTCTCACTCCCATTTGTGCGTAGCATTTCTTTACAAATTTCTTCCTCTATGTGTGCTATGATGTCATCTGGGCGTTGTATTATATGCTGTACCACTGGTGGTGATGGAGTTTTGTACCCGACAATGTTCCCCATCTTAGCCGGGTCTTGATATCCTTTTGGGGCTATGAAGTCATCCCATTATTTGACTTGGGTTGTGTCGGCTAGCGAAACCCACATCTACATTGGGATTCAAGATGGACACGAGATGAGAAAACTCTCAATATGTGTTGAAATATTTAATTATGTCAATTTTCTTATGTGATAAAAAGAATTTCAGATCGCCTGTGATGTTTCAAATCACGCAGATTAGCTTTCTTGGTGGCAAGTAGCTGTAAGAGTTTCTCAGCAGCGAAGTGTTCGTGGCCACCTTTTCCACGCTGTCTGCCGTCAAATTCACCCCTGCCTCTCGGCAACAAGTCTCTAATCACCATCGACGTCGTGCGAGTAGTGATCGGGGAACCCCAACCATGGACGATAAAGACATTGAAGATGTTTCATTTTTACCAGGTTTGTTGCAAGAAAACACTAATTGACCCCTAATCCCTAATAGTACACATCATCACTTGCCGGTCGTCTAAAATAAAAAAAAAGTCTTCTTCCAGCTGTCCAGAGATACTTGCGGGTTATGAAGACCCCAATTCTCGAAAGGTTGGGTTGAATACCTCACATGAGGTACTATACCTAAGTTGGGGTAGAGTATCTCATTTGAAGTATAGTGCTATACTAGAATAGTTACACATGTCTTGTTTGCGATATGCGTCTTATGTGTTGGTAAGATCTTTGTTGTTTTTTCACCTTTCATGTCATTTCCTGTGATACAATCCTTACCATGATTTCTCCCACAATATTTTTCAATATGATGGGACAATAGGCTTTAATGGTGTTGTAGTTTGCTCTATCCAGTCCAGGTATCATTTGTTTGGTGTCTTGTTTCTTGGTATATAATCGGTCGGGTATCACTTCTAGTATAACCAAAGTGGTGGCTTCGCTACATTAGTTCCGACCTGTTTGATCATCTTGCAGAACATTTACCCTTCTGAGCCGGGTGCTGTCTTGGTGTCCGTTTCGGTTATTAATGCTGCGATCTCCTTCAGTCTTAGATCTGAGTCGTCTTTGTCACATTGATTGCTCTAAGATTCTCTGTTATCAGGTCCATCTCCTCGAGCCGGGTGTCCTGATCTCTTTCTTATTTTGCCTCAAACTGTGTTCGGTTTTCTTGATCCCTATGGTCTCACTCCCATTTGTGCGTAGCATTTCTTTACAAATTTCTTCCTCTATGTGTGCTATGATGTCATCTGGGCGTTGTATTATAGGCTGTACCACTGGCGGTGATGGAGTTTTGTACCCGACAATGTTCCCCATCTTAGCCGGGTCTTGATATCCTTTTGGGGCTATGAAGTCATCCCAGTATTTGACTTGGGTTGTGTCGGCCAGTGTTTGGGATTAATCCATCGCTTTGGTATATGATTGCTAGTTTGTTGATCACTTCTTATGTTGAAATTTCTTTTGAGTTTAGTGACCTATTTCACCTGCTCGTTCGGTTATCATCTTCGATGCCTACTGTGCCACAATACGAGAGTGCCTTCATTTCCTATTATCCTGGACACTGATCAGTCCAGCCAGTACAGCACCCGGTCACCAATCCAACTATTGACTTCGGTGGCCTGACGGGAACCCGTTTCAATAAAACCCCATCCATGTCACATTTGGACCCATTATCCCTTAAGGCGCCCCCTGTGTACCTCCGAAACTGCTACTTTCTCTTTTACTCCTCCAATGCGCATGCGTGTATCACTGACTGATCTCCTCATGCTCACCCCTAAGGGTTGTATAGGAGTAGACATGTCTGAAGTACACAATCGAGCGATTATGCGCTTTCTGTAATACTGATGACGTTACAGGTGGTGTCATTTTCAGTAAAACCAGACCAGTCGTAGTAGACACCACGAGCGCTTCAATACGATACCCCAAATGCTATATTTGGATAAGATATACCACGTGTATTATATCGTCCAAGCACGCCCCTGCGTGCCCCAGTGCACCACCTTTCTCTACTACTTCACGAATACGCATGCACACCGGGACGTCACTTTTAATACAAACCACGACAACGATAGTCTGCCCTACGAGAGCCTCAACATGACACCCCACACGGCCATATGGACTAGGCTTGTCCCAAAACGCTCAACCCAGGCCTTCCAGACGAGGGTGCACGCGCACCATGACTTCATCTGCGTAAGTCAACGAAACGCCCCGATATTCATCCAGTTGTACGCTACAGCGTCAACCAGATTTTATTAATACCCACACTCTTTTCTTTGCGCCATAAAAACAAATTGACCACAAATACATCAAAACTCCCACCGAAACTGCCCTTGTTCTACTATTTTTCAACTGCTTATGCACACTGTCACGTCACTTTCAATAAAAAAACTGACTGTCTACGCCACGCCTCAATATAACATCCCACACGGCCCATTTTAAGGGCTCACCAATACCCCCCAAAACTCCCACCCAGGCATTCCTGACGCGTGCGCATCTGCCTCTGGACTTTTCAGCGGAGACAGCCAACGGCCCTGAGACGCCTCCCAACGTACTCCTACAACGTCAGCCAAATCGATTAAATACCTACAATCTATACTTTGCCCCACAAAAGATGGACCACCCCAAACTCCCACCCGAGAAGGCCCTTTTTCTACTATTTCCGACTGTGTATGCGCTGATTGACATCATTTTCGGCTAAAAACAACCCCCACCCCAACCTGAGTCTACCCCCTGAGAGCTTAAAAATGATACCCTGTACGACCCATTTGAACCACAGCTCGCACCTATAGCCTACCACCGAAACGTCCACTCTAGGCCTTCCTGACATGTGAGCATGCACACCATGACTTTTCAGTGAAAATCAGCCAGCTGTCCCGAGACCCTTCCCATCGCACGATGCAGCGTCAGGCACACTATATGTTTTGCTTCACAAAAAATTAAATGGGTTCATATACAGTCCGTTCTTCTTGGGGATTTCACCCCATGGGGCATTCCCCAATAAACATATTGCTGGAGATAGTAAAGGGACCCTGCATGCACGTTGACTTATCGCCCTTCACCAAAACCTATTGAGACTTTTTTCCCCCAAATTGATGAACTCTCTGAAATGCCCAGACAAGCTCGGACTTGTCCTCACATGTTCATATAGTATTTGTATTAACCCGCAAATGACCTTTGACCTCTGTGATGTCAGTCGAGTGACCGAAAGTGATATTTGACCTTGACCTAACAGAAGTTACCGGACATTACCAGATATTAAGGCAAAGAGAAAGCAGGAGCAAAACAGTTCATTGACCTTTGACCACTCCATGCATAGCCCTTCCGTGAAAAAGTGCACTCAGACGTTAAAGGTCAATGATAACCATTTTGCTCTTCTACTACTACTTGTAGGACTTTTGGTTATGGGTCTATGAGTTGGACTTTTCATGTTTTGTCTTACATATCAGGTCAGTGTGATGTGAAATAATATACTTTATCTGAATTTCTATTGTACAGAGTCGGGGTCAGTGCTAGAGGTACCGTAATATTTGTGAAATAATGCCTGAAAGTGCATTATTGAATATTTCAATGTAAGGGCGATGCATGTTGTGGATGCGGTTAAAAAGCTTCAATATTAGCAA
This sequence comes from Hanleya hanleyi, assembly GCA_036873755.1. Taxonomy (NCBI): domain Eukaryota; kingdom Metazoa; phylum Mollusca; class Polyplacophora; order Lepidopleurida; family Hanleyidae; genus Hanleya; species Hanleya hanleyi. Next base: position 69,331 of record JAVTVY010024940.1, on the reverse strand, counting down.
AATTTCACATACACATATTATCTATGCTTTCTGGATGCAAAACTTGTCAATATTGCAACATAAACCACAATCCTGTTAAACAACTCGTGGGACCTTACAAACTTTTGTTGATGTGCGAGGGACCATGTCGTTACTATTGCAATACAATGAATTTGAACATAAATTTGGAGACTTTACAGTCAAGGGGCAGTCAAGACATCAGATACATTGTAAGTATGTAGTTGTTATTCGTGGAAATTGCCGTTAATGTTATTTCTGTGGCATGTCCAAGACTTTTCCCTTCAAATATTTTTTACCTTTTTACCTGCGTATGGGAAGTTGTACCTTGAGCAGACCCCGGCTTCATTTTTTAGCCGAAAGGTGATATAAACGGGACCGCTAATAGATAATCCAACTTAATCGTTACCCCACTCGGTGCCGCTCAGCGGCATGTCAGTTGATTGGCAAAAATGCCCAATTGGCGGGTTGAGACTCTAATAGGTCTGAAAGTTGGCGAAATGAGACTAAACGGTACCGTCAAACACAAATAGGACTTTGTCCATGCATCCCTACACATTTGCCTAGACAAAGTCCTAATTTTTGTTTGACCACTCATCATCACTCGGATTAGCATTTTTCCGGATCCGAAATCCCTGATTTTTGGTAAAACCCACATCTTCATTGAGATTCAAGATGGACACGAGATGAGAAAACTGTCAATATGTGTTGAAATATTTAATTATGTCAATTTTCTGATGTGATAAAAAGAATTTCAGATCGCCTGTGATGTTTCAAATCACGCAGATTAGCATTCTTGGTGGCAAGTAGCTGTAAGGGTTTCTCAGCAGCGAAGTGTTCGTGGCCACCTTTTCCACGCTGTCTGCCGTCAAATTCACCCCTGCCTCTCGGCAACAACAAGTCTCTAATCACCACCGACGTCGTGCGAGTGGTGAACGGGGAACCCCAACCATGGACGATAACGACATTGAAGATGTTTCATTTTTACCAGGTTTGTTGCAAGAAAACAGTAATTGCCACTCACCCCCACACACTCTAATCCCTAATCAGCTAATACACATCATCACTTGCCGGTCGTCTGAAATAAAAAAAACTCTTCTTCCAGAGACAGTTGTGAGTTATGAAGACTCCAATTCTCGAAAGGTTGGGTTGAATACCTCACATGATGGGGTACTATACACTTACAGGGGCGGCGGAACCGTCCCGACCATGGTCGGGGCAATAATTCCAGGACCGCTGATTACCGTCTACTACTAAATAATATATTATAGCCCTCATATTTAGCTACTAGAGTCGGGGCAATGTCACAGCGTCTGAATGTATAAGCTTAGTCAGTCATGCTGGACGAGTTTGAGTTATATTGTTTTGCTGTACTAAACACCACTGGCATCACGTAATTCAAGATTTACAAAATATCTAGATAAACTTTTTCAGAACGAATTGAACCATAATTTGTAGGCCTACCGTACTACATGTATGTATTGTAACTTACATATATTTGGGTCTAACAGCGCGATTGACTGTACACTTAATAAATGTCTAGATGACACTGCTGAACTGTAATAATCAAAAAGTCAGCAGCGCCATCTGTACATTTTAAGTGCACATTTTAAATTTATAGTCTTATCATCATTCAGTTGGAATCTCGTCGATAAATCTACGACTCAATGACCTGATGATGTTGCATGTCCACCAGTCACTGACTGACGATCAAGACGTGAAAAAGCCAGTTAATTAATTTGTCGATCAAAAGTTGGTAATTTCTGAATATCTCGAAACAGCACACCGCCTGATTTCTTGTGTGCGGTGATGATGGGAATCTTGAAGTGGAACTAGACTAGACTTTGTAAATGTTTTAATTGTGTCCACATTTTCAACATTTTATCGAGCATTAATATGGTATTTTATGTGCCGGAAATACCTCAGAATGCATCTCCTGTGATCTAGGAGCCCGGAGCTCCCGGGGCCCCTGGACCCTCGCTTGTGCTGCATGTTATCGATGGTCGGAGCAATCTGAAATTGCCTCCGCCGCCCTTGCTATACCTAAGTTGGGGTAGAGTATCTCATTTGAAGTATTGTGGTATAGTGCCATATCAATTTTAGTTTTCACATATTTATGCAGTAATTCGCACATCTGTTCAAACCCTGAAGGGTATGGATCAGTTGATCACATATCTGGTCTCGCTATCTTGGACATTTTCCTGGTAATTATTAACAAAAAACAGACAGACTAGTCTACACACTTGAATCAATCACTTTTCAGAATGATAAATCTGTTTAATTTAAATAGTTAATCTCTCTAGCACTGAAGACTGCATCTAATGACATGCTTTTATGTTGTGAACTTGTGGAAATTTCAAGGATGTGTATGTAATGACTAGTTTACAAATTGAATTCAAATGTCTGACACATCACACATTCTGCTGGCATGGCAGTGTCAGAAATAATGGGCAGAGGACTGTTTCTAGGCGTGCGCATGCAGCTAGCAGTGTGTGTCATGTTTTTGCCATAAAAATTCATTTAGTGAGCTACTTAAGTATTACAGTTTTATCCCTGTAATTTGCATGAGTCCAGTAGATAGAAGAATGCCACAATATGCAGTCTGAATTTATATATGAAATATCTCTAAACATGTACATGTATATTCAACATTTTTCAATTTTAAAAAATTAGACGAAATTAAAATGTGTAGCCTGTCTGTTTAATGATAATAATTTGCTGAAAAATGACCAAGATAGTACGGCCAGATATGTGATCAACTGATCCATGCCCTCCAGGGTTTAAACTGATTATGAAGAAAATAATACAGATTTCAGTGATGTTGGGGAGCCACTTTAGAAATCATGACATGATATCATCATCCTTGTTTGCTAAAAAGCCTATCAACATGATCAACATACAGGCCACTGAATGGGCAATTTGCATTGTAGATAAAGTTAATCCTAGACAATGCTGTCTGGCCTCGATGGCAGCGGGTGGTGCCCCGACACCTCGCTGGCTGCTTGAGCTCTGGTTTGTCAATTCGAGCGATTCCCTATGTCTTTAACCCAGAAAATATTTTTAATCGATGATAACTGGTATATTTTCGACCTGAGGTTGCCAGGGTTATCATAAATAAGCTTTTTGGTCCTTTCTTGGAATGGTGGGAATATTTTCTCCATATTATCATATTTACACCAGTTATCAATAGTTGAAAAACCCGCTCCATGTTATAAGTATAGGGGAGACATCATGAGAGCAACCCGAAGCTCGCGGTGGCCCACGTACTGTGCACCAGTGTTACCGACACCGGGTCAAGACAGCATACCGTTGCCTAAGGATTAATGTGGGATCTCCCCATTGTATCAGTACAGTACGACTGAGTACATGTACGGTGAACCTGTACGTCTACATTTGTGGTCCATATACATGTAACAATAGAGCAATCAATATTTACCACAATCATGACAATGATCATGGTGATAGTATAATGTGACCGATGACTGAAATACTGTGTAAATTAAATTTTCTCTCTGGGAAATGGATGTACCATGCATTAGCATCTGGCTTTGCAATATTTCCGTTAAGCACATTGGAAATCAATATTGTAATTTGATATTTTTACCTGATAAAAGCAGATTAATTTTCAAGACAGAAATGCCTTTATCGCCTAAAAATATCAAATACCATCAAGTACATGTACACATGGACATCAGAAACAATTCTACAAGTGCATGCATGAAACATTAGATTAGAATAGTCAGACGATACTGGCACAAGTTGGTCGTACCACCCACATCACAAGACCGTCATACAATCTGTACACATGAAAGACGAGATGCGGAGTCGGCTCATAGGGGATCATGGGTGAGACTGCTTATATATGTTTAACAGTTTTGAGTTTGAATTCCAGCATCAGCTCATCTCCCATGATGCATCACTCAATTTTTGTTTTGAATCTGCAAAAATATGACAAATTCAATTTTACTGCACAACTACACTGTACATGTAACTTAAGCTTACAGGTATGTACAGTGTACATCACATTAATGTGTTACAAGCAAGGAGGAACAAAACATTCTAGCTAGTCTAATCTGAGGTAACAGACATGTAGTTGATTTGCTTCTGAGCATGTATCATTATGCCCCCTCCCTTTAACTAGAGGGAAGGCATATAGCGATCGCTTTGTCCGTCTGTCTGTCTGTCTGAATTTCTTGTCCGTGCAATATCTCGGTTAATATTTGATGGACAGGATTGAAACTTGCATAAATGTGGCCAGTGCCTCGTAGTTGTGCAGCGTAGAGTTTTTTTTCCGCGTTTCGGTTAAATTTTCAAGAGCTGTGGCCCTTTGTTCCTGAAATCTCTGTGAATGGGACTTGTCCGGGCTGGATCTTGGTTAATTGTATGGACAAATATGAAATTTGCATGATATGTGGTCAGTGCCCCATACATGTAGTTGTGCAGCATAAATTTTCTCTGCGTTTTGCTTATATTTTCAAGAGTTATGGCCCTTTGTTCCCGAAATCTCCGTGAATTGGGACTTGTCCAGGCTTGATCTTGGTTAATATTTTATGGACAATTATGAAATTTGCATGATATGTGGTCAGTGCTCTGTAGTTGTGCAGTGTGAAGTTTCTCTCTGTTTCGCTTATATTATCAAGAGTTATGGCCCTTTGTTCTTGAAATCTGTGTGAATTGGGACTTATCCGGGCTGGATCTCGGTTAATATTGTATGCACAAGTATTAAATTTGCATGATATGTTGTCAATGCCCCATAGTTGTGCAGCGTGAAGTTTCTTTGTGTTTTGGTTATATTTTCAGGAGTTATGGCCCTTTGTTCCTCAAACTTTAGTGAATGGGATATATATATTTGTCCAGGCTGGATCTCGGTCCATATTGTATGGACAAGCATGAAATTTGCATGATATGAGGTCAGTGCCTTGCAGTTGTGCAAAGTAAAGTGCTTTGTCCATTTGTCCGTCCGGGTGAAAGCCCTGGCGACCATCTTGCATCAAAATATTGTATTATCACTTGTTGACATTCGATCGACTTGTTACTGTATTATGTATTATGTAAGGCATGGCGAAAAAAGTGACTGAAACACTAAAATTTTATAATTACGTATCCAAATTAGGCCTCCACTGACCAATACAGAACAGAACAATGGCGGCGCAGTTTAGGAGTAATGCGGAATGGGAGAGCACACAATTAAGCAATCACTGATTGCTTCTTTCCTGCGTTATCTGTCCAAACCTGCAATCTCCTTCACATACACAAAACAAAGACCCAGTTCAGTATTTCATCCAGTTTGTGCCACTGGAGGAACGAGGATGCTTTGACAAGCCAGTACTGGTACGGTCGTCCCTCTAATAAATCAATCACCCTATCAACATTCAGTTGGGGACAGAAGTCGATCCGTGGTTCTAATAAATCAGTCTCTGAAATCACTGAAATAACAAAAGATAGAACGCATTATAGGCATGATTTGGCACGATTTTGTCAACTTTCTGTTCTAATAAATTTGATCATTCCCAGATATTGTGGTGGGAAATTCCACTTCCTGTGATTGAATTATTAGAGGGATTACTGCACTGAATGATTGGCCTTCCTCTAGCATGTCATTGCACCACTTTTCTTGAGTGTTTCTCTAAGGTCAGAAACAAGATGGCCAACATGGTCAAGGTTTAACCTTTAAGTGACTCAAAAAGAAACCTCAATGTTGTGAAGATGCCTAAATCAGGGCTCTTGCAGAATAACATAAAATGCAAAAAAAAAAAAAAGTTCAAGTCCTCACACTTTCCTTTTCAGAAACAAAATATGTTTGGCCTTTATAGCGAACCAATTAACTGGTCATCCATGTCATCAGCATGATTAATCAGCTTCCATTATATAAACTCTATTGCAATCTTACTATAATTCACCAATTGCCTCTGTTTGTTTGTTTGTTTGTGGCTGAGGATGAGGATAAACCTAGGTGTACAAGAAAAAAAAAAATCCAAAAAGGGCATATAATTAATACACCTATCAGGGGTCGGGAATTTACTTTTTGATGAAAGGCCACACAATTTTATCAGGGTAGCTTTGGGGTCAGGGAAAGTGACTATAAACAAAAAAAAGAAAAGAAACCAAAGTGGACATTTAGTACCAACTGGGGTCAGGAACATGATTTTACGTGTTAACCGGTATATTTCATCATTGAACAGCAACGGTTTTGGTCATAAGGTTATTTGAACTTTGTCATGACAGCGGCGGGTTCATGACACTGATCACCAGAGACCAAAAGGAGCATCAATATGTACCCCGCCCCCCAAGGAGACCTGAAACTCCTTTCGTAAGAATGCAGTGGAACTTAGGCGCTATCATGCCTATGGGATCGGAGAAATATTAGAAATTGAAAAGGGAACTAATCTGCTCGCATTTTGAAGTACATATGCTCACATTCTACAGTATATATGCTCACATTCTACAGTACATATGCTCACATTCTACAGTATATTTGCTCACATTCTACAGAACGTTTGCTCAAATTCTGCAGAACATATATGTATGCTCACATTCCACAGTACGTATGCTCACATTCTGCAGTGTGTATGCTCATATTTTGCAGAATATATGCTCACATTCTACATTATGTTTGCTCACATTCTATAGTATGTATGCTCAGTCTACAGCATGTATGCTCAGTCTACAGTACTTTTGCTCAAATTCTGCAGAACATATGCTCAAATTCTACAGTATATATATGCTCACATTCCACAGTACGTATGCTCACATTCTACAACTATGTGCTCACATTCAGCACAACATATGCTCACATTCTACAGTATGCTCGCATTCTACAGTACGTTTGCACCCCCATGTGGGTGAACAGCACCATGTCTGTTGCCACGAAGATTAATTTCCTCTGACATGACTGTACATGGATAGTCACACATGTTCAGTTAATCATATCGTAGTCAGTTATATCAGTATCACTGCTATATGACAGAAAACACTGCTCAACGCGAACTCAACAATAACTCAGTACATGTTCTTACATTCTACAGGATACATGTATGCTCACTGTCTACAGTACGTATGCTCACCTATTTGCCCTCTTTCCCTATCCAAAGAACGAGTTTTATGCCACATGTACATGTAGTTTATAAAAAGCCTACATGTACATGTGCAATATTTAGCTACATATACATGTATATCATACATGTGACAGAGTTCTTACTGCAACATCTGGCATATATCCCATTATGTTAGAGTATATACCTGTACATCTATAGGATAAATAGAGTAGCTGTAGTTGTATAAGTAAGAGATTATACTGTCTGATACTAGTAGCCCCTGTCGACTCTATCTGTGCCCACCTTGACTGACATGTCAGACTATAGATACAGATTGCTGGACAAAGAATCTGAGCATTACTTCCCTTCAGGTAAGACTGTATAGAAACCCTTGTCAGATCAGCAGAAATCATGCTGGATTGAATAATCTAAAGTCACATTCAACACATGTTAAATATTGCTGAGGTGAACTAGTTTTGCTAATGCACATCATTTACCTGGGTATTTGATACATGCCTTGGTTATTCAACTTGGGGGCTGAAATTGTCAGGCAGTGGGTTTTCAGTCTCCGGTTTTTGTAAAATCGGGGTGCAGTGCGGAGATGTGCTTTGGTTTAATGTCACACTCAACTTTGTCTCACTCATATGGTGACAGTCAGTTTGGATGGTGGAGGAAGCCGGAGTACCTAGAGAAAGCCACAGCCCGTCGGCAAGTAACTGACAAACTGCACATGCACCAGCTGGGCTCGAATCCGTGCCGGTTCAGTGGTGTGAGGCTAGCGATCACCGGCGAAACGCCTGAGACCGCTCAGCCACTGCGACAGCATTGATCACTCTCCTTGATTTTGTATAGCGAGAGCGATCATTGTATTGCGAGAGTGATTCAGTCTTGTCGGCATTTATCTCCAAAATTTTCACGGGGCGATGTAGGCCCGTAGGGACTAATGGTCCTGTCTTGTAGTCAGAAAAAATTGAGCACCAGCTCTGTGTCTTGCTAACAGTAACACAGCAAAAGATAGAGTTCTTACACGACAAGAAAGAGGTCTGAAACTAACTTCTTTAGAGTGTCCAGAGTTCTGTGTTTTTAATGTTCGCGTATAGTTGCAGGTCTGATATGTTTAAGTTACATTTCCATTTATCTAATTTTATGCGTGTTTTCGTTCATTTTCCAATGGCACTACTTTCGTGCTCAAAATATGTCGTCTGCTAAACCACAGATTTCGAGAGGCGCATGTTGAGTGATTTTGTGGGACTAACTCATTCTCATTAGAAAGCGTGTTTGGGCAGTAATTTAGTATTAAATAATACCAGTATAAGTGTAATTCATTGTAGAAAACAATGGGATATTTCACTTTGCCTGTATTCATTTACATTTTCATGAAATATGTGTGTTGAGTTACAGTTTGGAATTTTTGCCATTTAAGCTTACCCCTCAAGACCCTCTGCATTATCTTTTTATAATAAGTTTCTAAAATCCAGTGGTGGTCAAATCATTTACATAATAATTTCCCTGTATTCAGGAATGTTTTCTCTCCATTCTGCTTCTGAAATATTCATGGAATGTTGCAAGCATTTCCCCCTGATCTACAGAAAGAGCTCTGCATATCACAGACACGCTGTGTTTGAAGCTGTAAGGTGACAGGGGAGATAACCAAATAGAACTGTAATACTAGAGGTGTACTGACAGGAGGAGGTACATGAAACAATATGATGCCATGAGAGGATGCATTCCAGCATAGCTCCAGTCCATCTAACCATGAGGATTTTACATTGTATCTCAATACTCATTTATACCCCTTGGCCAATTTTGGCCATTGGGGTATTGTCGTCTTGTACGTCCGTCTGTTCGTACATCAGTACGTGAGCGAGCTAGACGGAAAACGGTTCCACTGAAGAATTCCAAATTTGGCGTGCTTATTTACCTAGTCAAGGACTAGAAGCCTATTGAATTGGGACCTGATTGGGTGGAAACCTTGGCGGCCATCTTTAATTTTATGCAAAATGGATAATGATCCATATCTCGGAAACCATTCAACTGTTCAATATGAAAGTTGGTATACATCATCGATACATCAAGCAACTTTCAATGGATTACCAAACCAGCTTTTCTGATTAGCTGGAAATCCTGGAGGCCATCTTTAATTTATGCAAAATCGATAATGATACATATCTCTGTTATCATTCAGTTGTTTTATATGAAAGTTGGTATACATGTACATCATCAATGCATACAGATACTTTAAATCGGGACCTGATTGACTGAAAACCTTGGCGGCCATCTTTAATTTATGCAAAAACTTTAATGATATATATCTCTGATATCATTTAAGTGTTCTATACCAAACTTGGTATACAGCATCGATGTATCAAGAGACTTGCAATGAATAACCACATCAGTTCCTCTGAGTGGGGAGAAGGATGGGCGGCCATCTTTAATTTATGCAAAATCATTAATGATCTCGTTCTCTGATACCGTTCAAGTGCTCGATGTAAAATTTGGTATACATCATCGATGCATCAAGAGACTTACGACAAATGACAGTTCTGGTTTCTCTGATTGGGCGGAAACCTTGGTGGCCATCTTTAATTTATGCAAAATCTTTAATGATGTATATCTCTGATACCATTTCAGTGTTCTATATGAAACTTGGTATACAGCATCAATGTATCAAGAGACTTTCAATTAATAACCATATCAGTTCCTCTGAGTGACGGGAAGGATGAGCGTCCATCTTTAATTTATGCGAAATCATTAATGATCTCTATCTCTGATACCGTTTGAATGCTCGATGTAAAATTTGGTATACATCATTGATGCATTAAGAAACTTATGTAATGAACCGGTTTCTCTGATTGGACGGAAACCTTGGGGGTCAGTCCGAATTGCAAAATTTTTGATAATCGGTATATTTGTGACTTGACTGCTTGGTGTTCCTGACATCTTGGTTCAAATTGAATACATTATAATGAATGTACTCAGAGCCGAGGGGTTTTCAGATGTGCAGCTTCATATTTGTTATTTACTGCTGAAGCATATGCTTTCGATTATCTGAAAATTTTTACAAATATTGGTAACATGCAGTGAAGACATTATTTTATCATTTCATCAGGTTGATTTCATAATAAATGTCTGTCCCAGCGGGTTTTTTAAATATATATGTGTACAATTACACTAATGCACTAGAGATCCTTGTTGAGAGGAATGTGTGAGACTACAAGTATGGCTCTTCGCCATGAGATGGAACATCAAAGAGTTAGTGGAATTATTCCAACAGCCTATTTTACATTTAAATAGCCCCTTTTCAGTGCCTAAGGCTCTAGTTCATTTTCCAGGAGAGTGATCAATAACTCTCCAAGGGGCAAAGTTTAGGCGAGTGATGGAGAGGGAGTGTAGAGACTGCATGGGTTTTCAAATTCTACATGTTGCCTGAAATTTCTGAAGAAAAAAAGAGGAGACAAGGTTTCCTCTTGTCTCCAACAGGCAATTACCTCTCCTGCCAGAAATCGTCACGGCGAGGAACCATTTTTTGTGGCTAATTTTAATCAGTAATACATGCGGTAAAATATTTAAAAAAAAAAAAAAATGTTCACCATGTTAATTTTTTCTAAGATGGTTTTTTTTTCAGGTATCCTCTTTTTCAAGTACAATGTAGTACTTGACCCCTGACTTCAATATAAGACCCAACAGGAACTTGATAATGTGATGTTTAGCACTAAATATCACAAGTCTTTATTGCACCATGTACATGTAAGCGTCCTGTCTTATGCGCTGTCCTCAGTGTTTTATAGGGTGGATTCAGGGTGTCTGTTTCCATGCTGCTTCAAATTCTATTCACCCGCTCCTTCAATATAAACCCTTTAGGGGGCCTTTATCACCACCTTTTTTGTGTGTGAATGGACTAACAATACCCCATAAACAAGAATGATTGTAACCAGTCTCTCGTGCGTGTAACATTTGCGAGAGCTGTTGATCACTCCCCTAGATTTTGTATTGCGAGAGTGATCACTGTATTGCGGGAGTAGTAGTGGTTTTTCCAGGAGATGATCAGTAGCTCGCCTGGGCAAAGAGTTAGGCAACTGATGAATATGAAAGTCTTCCATACTGCTTCAAAGATTTTTTCTTTGAAGTAGCAGGAACACAAATGGGCTGGGTTGTGCTTAGTTCGTTCATCGTGATATAGCTGAAATATTGTTGAAAGCGACATTAAATTCTATTCACTCACTCACTGAATATGAAAGTCAGTTTCAGCAACTTGGGCTAGACCAACTTTATTTTTTGTTTCAAGGACGGGTTTTATTTTCTTTTCAAGATTGGAGGTGTTAATAAAAATAATCGTAAAACTGGACATTTGAAGTTCGATCCTTTCTAGTTTCTTTCTTTGGGTAGATGAGTTTCCACGACTCATTCGTCTGGTCCAGTTTATTTCTACTTTTACTGTTGCCTCCAATCATGGAAAAAATAAAATCCGCCCGGGAAACCCAAAATAAAATTGGTGTACATGTACATGCGCCATGGTCAGGATTCCTGATGATGGCACAAATTTATAGAATACTTATCAAAATGACTTCCATATTCACAGTTACATTCAGTCTCATGTTTAATTACATTTAAATGGAATTATTCTGTGTGATTTCTGGATTATATGGATATTATTTTCTTGGTATCTTTTCAGGGGACACGCGGGCCCACAAGAAGTCGGTGTATGAACCGTCTGGCTCACAGCGATGCAGACAGATCATCTGTAGTCGAAACAAAGCCATGGCGGCTGCCATAGCAACGGCCTTTGTCATTTTAGCCGTTGCTCTATTCGCGGCATTTGCTCGCCCTATACTTTACCCATCATGCCCAGTGGGCAACTACAACGTTCCATCATCAACTACTCCGGCCCCGGTGGAAACTACGACACCGGATTTAGCAACCAATGGGAAACCATTTCCATGGAAAGACCGTCGCTTGCCGACGGACATTTTCCCAGAAGCATACCATCTACACATGCACGCCAATTTATCAGAATCCTGGTTCAGAGGTCGAGTCGAAATGTACCTCACTGTTGCCAAGCCGACAGACTTCATCATTTTTCATGTTAAAGAGATCAACATTACAGGTCATAGTTTAGTGTACAAGCTCAACGGACAACACCGTATAAAAATAGTTGAAGCCCTGGAGTATAAGAAATATGAACAGTATTACCTACATTTAGATAGAACTCTGACCAAAGATGAACAGGTCGTTCTCACAGTGGAATTTAAAGGGGAGCTAATCAGCAAACTGGCCGGATTTTACAAGAGCACATATCAGATGAAAAACGAAACTAGGTAAGGCAATGTATGATTGCAACTAGCTAAGATTCATAGCGTCTCCCTTCCCTCAACGCTATGCCGACGACAAATACATTTCCCTGTTGGTAACTCGAACATCTCCATGGCGCACTTATTATTACCTTTGCGCTGTATTGAAAGTATTGATTCATTAACTTAAGAAAATGGTCCGCCATGAATAAAAATACCATAATCGATGTTGTGATCATCATCCCCTGTATACATGGGGTCTATTATGACGGAAATGCCCATCTTCTTGACCCTCTGTCATGTCTGTTTCAGGTGATTTTGAGGCTCCATAGGGATAATTTTAACGTCTGTAATGAATATATGACCAACGAAGGGCCATTTAGTCTGCCATTTCTGTATTTTTATTCATGGCGGCCCATTTTCTCAAGTTAATGAAGGTCCGATAGGGTGCAAAGGAAATAAGTGCACCATGGAGATGTTCGAGTTTAATACCAACAGGGAAATGAATTTGTCATCGGCATAGCGTTGAGGGAAGGGAGACGCTATGAATCTTAGCTAGATTGCAACAGCATGCAAATGAATATATTGTCAAAGATGTGTAAGCATGGTCAGTACCAGATTGTATCCCCCTAATTGTGAGATATACCCTCTGATTGCACTGTGCTCAAGGCTGTCGGCCAATCAGCATCGTCCATCACTGAATGGAGCGAAGTGGTCGCAGGATTTCACAGCCGAACAAGACATTTTACTATATCCTCTAATTGTCAAATTGATTTAATACGTTCATTCTTCTGTCGGATACACTGGATACATTCTTCTTACCCTCGTATGCAGATCTATATCTATACATACATCCATCCAGATGTAAGCTGATTGCGCACTTCAATTTTCCATCCGATGCAGTCAGAGGGTGTTACACCAACAGTTTTGAATGTTACAAACGCTGACAATGGGAGAATGGTTAAAGTGATCGTAAACCCTCAAGTAAAGTTTCCATCAAATGAAAGACCATTGTGAACTGTATCGGAAAATATTTATTGTAATTTTTTACAATTTTATTACGCAGAGTAAACTGCAAATAAAGCATGGTATTCTATGGTGGTCTTTTGCAATCATATTTAGGTCCAGTGATGTCACACTGCCTTAATACATATATTTCAAACTGTGTATGCACTTTCCAATGCTTGATTCAAGCTTAAGGTGTGTACACTTTGAGTTTCAACACAGACTCACTGTTCCAATGTGCATGTTTCGCCAAACTCGGGGAAATTAAATGCAAGATTCAAATTGACTTGACCCTTACGAGTTACCATCTCCCAGATTTTGGTGAAACATGCACATTGAAATCGTGGGTATGTTGAAACTCAAAGTGTACACACCTTAAGCTTGAATCAAGCATTGGAAAGTGCATACACAGTTTGAAATATATGTATTATTGGCAGTGTGACATCAATGGACCTAAATATGATTGCAACAGACTACCACAGAATACCATGCTTTATTTACAGTTTACTCTGTGTAATAAAATTGTAAAAAATTACAATAAATATTTTCCGACACAGTTCACAATGGTCTTTCATTTGATGGAAACTTTACTTGAGGGTTTACGATCACTTTAACCATTCTCCCATTGTCAGCGTTTGTAACATTCAAAACTGTTGGTGTAACACCCTCTGACTGCATCGGATGGAAAATTGAAGTGCGCAATCAGCTTACATCTGGATGGATGTATGTATAGATATAGATCTGCATCAATGGACATCAATGGACCTAAATATGATTGCAACAGACTACCACAGAATACCATGCTTTATTTACAGTTTACTCTGTGTAATAAAATTGTAAAAAATTACAATAAATATTTTCCGACACAGTTCACAATGGACTTTCATTTGATGGAAACTATACTTGAAGGTTTACGATTACTTTAAGCACTTTTAGACTTACAAGCAGAAAAAAAACCTTTATTTCAACTGAGGCTAAACACTGTGGCATGGATATGTTATTTATCCCAAGACTGAAACGACAGCTAGTGAAATTTGTAGAATGTTAGCAGAATTTCTCTCTGCAGTTGCCTGAAATAACTTTTGCCGTTTGAATAATTAGAAGAAATAGGGTACATATAGGGCCGACTTCAGGTGACTAATTTGTATTGTACCAGAAGGGAAAACATATAAATTATAATCCGTTCAGCTGCTTTGAGTACTAGATGGGCATGGCTTGTCCTTCAGGATGTCATTCAGGTATAAAAAGAGTGGCACATCTAAGCATTCTGATTGGCTGACTCCGACAATATTGCAATGTGATGAGCATCAGTACAGTGAGTTTGGCATGGTAGCCACTGAAGATTGTGTCTTGACAATTCTATTAAATAAGTTCCATGAAATCTAATGGAACCCTTTCACTAAATATAGCTCGAAATAATGGCTCTTACATGTACCTCAGCGAGGTCTGTGCTAGCCACTCCCCTCTCCCATCCCACATCACAGCGAGTGTGTTACCTCCAGCTACATCGATGCGATGAATTGCGTATGTACAAGCGTGATAAAATGCTATCTGGAATCTTTCTATATGGAGAGTAAGCCAACATTGAACTTTCAGTTTGTATATGTCTCAGAACCAAATATACTTTCCGATGAAAATTAGTAACCGCAACAACAACACATGCTCCAACAGTCGGTGTACGGCCGTAGTAGGTGGCAAGACCTGGGAGGAATTTGATAAACTGTAATGCCCGAAGCTGAAAATTCTCCATTATAAACTTAAATGTATTGTGTAAATATAGATACATGTAATGGGGAAGTTGCGTTAAATTACATCAGAGTAATAGAACTCATGGACCAATATTAGACCAAATTTTCCTGCGAAGTAGGCTACCATGTGCAAATTGTCCGGTAGTCGGTGAGCGAGTCCATCCGAATCCTTTCGTCGGCAAAATAAGGAGAACCGTTGACATTAGAACCTTGAATTTTTGCATGAAGGTGCATTAGGGGACTGTTACCAGCAAGTTCTGAGCTAACCTACTTTTGATGAAAATTTCTGGTGATTGGTGATGAAAATCACTGGTGATTCTGACTTGGGCTGTGCCCATTTTAATATAGGCAGGATTTCAACTTGGGGCAGGGGGATTTCCAAGAGTTCAGTGCGTGTCGGAGTCGTAATGCCTACACTACTTCATAGGTCCTGTGACGTTAGTCACACTGCCATGTTGATTTTGTGTGAGGCTCTCAAAGGTGTATAGGGCCTAGCGCCAGAATGACGGGCAGCTCAACAAAATCAGCTATAAAAACTAGAGATAAATTTTATTCAGTCTCAGATCTAAGATATTACATTGATATCTGTCTCTTTCAGAGTTATTGCCACGACACATTTTGAAGCGACAGACGCTCGTGCGGCATTTCCATGTTTCGATGAGCCAGAGTACAAGGCGACGTTTGTGATGTCGATGGTCCGAGACCGCCACCACATCTCTCTCTTCAACATGCCTCTGAACAAGACAGTGGACAGCCCCACAAACAAGGACCTCGTTGAAGACCACTTTGAAACCAGTGTTAAAATGAGTACCTACTTAGTGGCTTTCGTTGTCTGCGATTTCGCACATTTGATGAATTACACGGAATCAGGGACAATGGTAAGTACTAATCTTACAGGATAGTTAAGTAATCAGCGACAATGGTGAGTAGGCTAAGCTTACAGGATAGTTCTCACAGAAATAATGCTATAATAAGAGAGAAAGTATGCAGTACAGGGTGGAAATAACCTAACATTGAATGCGATTTCCTCACATGCAAATCACAGAACAATGCTACGCTAACAGGCAACACGTCATGTGATAAAAAACACATGAACTGTACATGAGCATGCGTAAGGATGCAGAGGAAAAATGCTGTTGGAAGAAATGGTCTCATGCATTTTCTAATACAACCAAGTGACGTGAGACACGCTCTGATTTGTTCGGTAAATATCACTGCCTATGGTTATTATATCAGTGGACGCAAAGAGTGTTTTTCTTGAGCCATGATCAAAACGTGAAGATTTTTGTAACAAGAACTCATTTTTCGGTTTTTCTCCAGTCGCATTCACGTTTAGATTAGTTCTGCCTTATACCATGTATACTGTATGTGGTGTTTACAAAGGTAAAACTACTTTAGGTGTATGTTGGCAAAGCCAAAATAATATTTCTTAAATTCCGCACCAACAGGCTGGTTTTCGCTCAGAAAAAGTACCTAAGTTAAATACTGTGAATCTTCACAGCTGAAAGTGATATAAATGTAAACCAGTGTTAGCGGATGTTTGAAATCGGCTTTCGTCATCAAAAAATTATTTTGATGTTGTCATTGTTGCTGGCAACCTATAATTTCATTTGGAAAGATATGAAATGTCATTGTTTCATAGATTTTGATATATGTATGATGTTTAACCTTACTTTACAAAAATTATATTTATTTTGCTTTTTCCAGGTACGTGTTTTTGCTCCCAGTGATGTCATTCAACAAGCCACATTTGCTCTGGATGCGGCTGTTAAAATACTGGAATATTACGAAGATTTCTTTGACATCAAGTACCCTCTGCCAAAACAAGGTTGGTTTAACACAGGAACCTCAGCATTTTCCTGCCTCAAAACTTTGCAGTTCTGTAACACAGTCTTTGACATTTAGGTCATCCATAACGAATTGTGTTTGGGGTACGGTAACTGTTACCCAAAATATTTAGCAATTTCAGGGACCCAATATTTTCTGTTCTGAACTTCACTGCCATAAGGACTCCAGTAGTAGTCTGCCTTAAATTTCCAAAAAGTGCATCTGAATCCATGTACATGGTTTTGGGGTATCCCATTTTTTTAACCAATTTGAAGTTTTTTTTTGTTAGAAGTTTGCTAAACTAGGATATACCAATAAAGAAAATGACTACTGATCCAACTGCTATTGTTATCCACTCTGTCCGGCTGGCTGGCTGGCTGGCTGGCTGGATGAACGACGTGACCACTCTAAAAGGTGAACCGTTCCAGCTAGAGTCTTCAAATTTGGTATACTGCATTGTTGGGTGGTAAAGCACAAGCCTATTGAAATTGGGCACATTTAGTTGATTTTTGTGGTTTCCATGGCAACATAACGAAAAATATCCATATAACGACGTGACCGCTCTAAAAGGTGAACCGTTGCAACTGGAGACTTCAAATACTGCATTGTTGGGTGGTAAAAGCACAAGCCTATTGAAATTGGGCGCATTTAGTTGATTTTTGTGGTTTCCATTCCACTCTCAAAGGTGAATCGTTGCAGCTAGAGTAGAGACTTCAAATTTGGTATACAGCATTGTTGGGTGGTAAAGCACAAGCCTATTGAAATTGGGTAAATTTGGGTGTTTTTGCTGTTTCCATGGCAACATAATGGAAAATATCCACAGAATGAGGTTAATGCTTTAGAAACAGAACCATTGCAGCTAGACACTTCAAATTTGGTAACAATATTGTGTGCTTGGTGTTTTTGCAGTTTCCATGGCAACAGATGGAAAATATCCACAGAATGATGTTAATGCTTTAGAAACCAAACCATTGCAGCTACACACTTCAAATTTGGTAGCATATTGTGTGGTAGTTCCAACAATCCGGGAGTACCTCTCTACCTCACTATCACATCCATGCACCCAATACCAAGGTTTGCAACATGGGGGTGAATGAGCCATGGGGGTGAATGAGCACTCTGGCGAAGGAATCCCCGCAGTACCGAACCTGTGTCGCCTTAAATGAAGGACATTTCCTTCAATTTTGCTATAAAATCATTCTATTCCACATCATATGATTTACCCTAAAGCTTTTGCATGAACCATATTTTATTTCAGAAGTATAATATGAAATAACTGGCGGGGAAATCCCCGCAGTACCGAACCCCTGTTTTTTTAGCTCATCTGGGCCGAAGGCCCGATGGGCTAATGTCATGGCCTGATTGTCCGTCGTCCGTCGTGCGTCATCCGTAAACATCTTCTTCTCTGAAACCGCTTGACCGATTAAGCTGAAACTTGGCATGCATGTTCCCCCCAATGAGTACACCAGAATTTGTTCATGCCGTGTCGATACGATTTTAAATATGGCCGCCATGGCGGCCATCTTGAATTTGCCATTGAAACATTGTTATCGCGATTTCTCAGGAACTACTGCATGGATCTTTCTCAAATTTGGTACACAGGTTCCCCTTGGGGTCTAGTTGTGCAAGATACCTGTTGTGGTCTGATTCACAAATCCAATATGGCCACCAGCTGGCCATCTTGGATTTCCCCATGAAACATTGTTATTGCAATTTCTCAGGAACTACTTTGTGGATCTTCCTGAAATTTGGCACACAGGTTCCCCTTGGGGTCTAGTTGTGCAAGATACCTTTTCTGCTCTGATTCGAACATCCAATATGGCCACCAGGCAGCCATCTTGGATTTCCCTATGAAACTTCGTTATCGTGATTTATCAGGAAGTACTGCATGGATCTTTCTCAAATTTGATACACAGGTTCCCCTTAGTGTCTAGTTGTGCAAGATAAATTGTGGTCTGATTCAGAAATCCAATGTGGCCACCAGGCCGCCATCTTGGATTTCGAGATGAAACATTGTTATCTCGATTTCTCAGGAAGTACTGCATGGATCTTTCTCAAATTTGGTACAGAGGTTCCCCTTGGGGTCTAGTTGTGCAAGATACAATTTGTGGTCTGATTCGAACATCCAATATGGCCACCAGGTGGCCATCTTGGATTTCCCTATGAAACTTCGTTATCGTGATTTATCAGGAAGAACCGCATGGATCTTTCTCAAATTTGATACACAGGTTCCCCTTGGGGTCTAGTTGCGCAAGATACAATTTGCGGTCTGATTGAAAAATCCAATACGACCACCAGGCGGCCATCTTGGATTTCCAGATGAAACATTATCGCGATTTCTCAGGAACTACTGCATGGATCGTTCTCAAATTTGGTACAGAGGTTCCCCTTGGGGTCTAGTTGCGCAAGATACAATTTGTAGTCTGATTGAAAAATCCAATATGGCCACCAGGCGGCCATCTTGGATTTCCAGATGAAACATTGTTATCGTGATTTCTCAGGAACTACTGCATGGATCTTTCTCAAATTTGGTACAGAGGTTGCCCTTGGGGTCTAGCTGTGCAGGATACCATATATGGTCTGATTGAAAAATCCAATATGGCCACCAGGTGGCCATCTTGGATTTCCCCATGAAATTTTGTTATCGTAAATTCTTAGGATATTACTGCATGGATGTTGATACACAGGTTCCCCTTGTGGTCCAGTTGTGCAAGATACCTTTTTTTGGTTCAGTCCGAAAATCCAATATTGCCGCATCTTGAATTTCCCATGAAACTTTATCATAAAATCTCAGGAAATAACTGCATGGATCATTTTATAGTGTTCAGGGGGGACAACACAAGTTAGAAACTCATCTATTGCAGTTCTTTAGTAAACATTTCTCACAGCTACTTTCTCCAGTTACAGACAGATGACCTACAGTGCCGTGGCACTATCTTTTACATCTTCGCAGACAGATGGGGGTATGTCTTGGTTAGGTCATACCTCACCAGAGATTACTTTCATTGAAAAAATGTCCTGTTACATCTCATTGCCATCGTAACAACCCAGTCGCACATATTTCGTACTCGACATGTCTCCCCCTGGTGCATATGTACAATGTACCCGCAAAATATTGGAATCGTAGGTTAAAAACTGTCCAATGTACTGTCCGGACACGAAGTGAACAGACGGACGAACGACTGCAATCACATAATAAAAATTGGTTCTGGTTATTGCTTATACAGCTTACTGACAATCACACATTATATTTTGGTATAATTGCCTTTATTCCATAACCTCCAATTACAATCATGAATTTGCAGCTTGACCTCCTGTGAAATCGACTATGTTGCCATTTTGTTCAGGGGAGACAACGCAAGTTAGAAACTGAATCTATTGCAGTTCTTCAGTAAAAATTTCTCGCAGCCACTTTCTCCAGTTATAGCCAGATTTAATTCCGTGTCATCTTAAATGAAGGACAACATTTCCTTCAATTTAGCTATCAAATAATTGTATCTCACATCTTATGATTTACCCTAAAGCTTCTGCAGAAACCATTTGTGGCCACACATGTAACTTACTATATTAATTACAACTGAGTTCCTAAAGTTTGGGTGCACACTGTGCATATGATCAATTTCCTGAATTGAATTGAATTCCATCATGTGGTTTTTCAGACTGACAGATGATGGCATACAGTTGTCAGCGTGGTTGTTTCATGTACAGGGAGCTTTCTATTGCTTTCATGTCCGCACACCTCCCACTACCCTCAAGGAGAGCATGTCCCCATCCCCAGGTCGCCGAGCCGCACCGTCTATCTCCCTAACTAGCCCTCGCCTGACCCTCATATATTGTCTTTGAGCATATATATCTCCAATATATCTTGGCAGAAGCTGAAATTTGTGTGTTGTCTGCAATATTGGGATAATTGCAACCCCAAAAGGTTTCAATTTATCAGGCACAGACCCATGTTTTTGTATTTGGTAAATATGTCCCTTGTCTGTATAATACACCTGGGCCTATCGTACTATGCCTTTAACATTTTACATTAACCAACAATACATGTGAACATTTCCTTACACATAATTGAGAGTCACTTTAATGCTCCGCTTATCAGAGCGGGTGGTTGGTGGGTACCCGCCCCTTTTATATCTAGTTGTCTCTAGCCAACTTTCCATACAAATAAACATGACTGTTTTTCCCGCAACTACAGTACAAGGCAGAAATCTTGCTCATAAACGCGAGTGAAAAAAATCATTTTCGCGACTATAATTTATTAATCGCAGCCGGAAAACTCGCCTAAATCGCGCAAAAACAAAAGCATAATCTCGACTGAAACGCGTCGACCGTACGCCGTAACTGCATGACGCGATCAGAACAAGTCGCGTGTTGTAAATAAACGAGTTTCTTTGCTACTTGCCGATAGTCTCGTTTGTCAGCCTTGTATGCTCAGATAAATGCATGCGGGAGGATTTTTACGGGGCCAGTCCCGTAGGGACTAATGGTCCTGTCTTAAAGTGAAGAAAACTTGAGCACCGGCTCAGTGTCTTGCTAACACAGAAAAAGATAGAGTTCTTGCACAACAAGAAAGAGGTCTGAAACTTCCTTCTTTAGAGTGTCCAGGTTTCTGTATTTTTAATGTTCGTGTATAGTTTCGGGTCTGATATCTTCAAGTTACATTTGCATTTATTTAATTTTATGCGTGTATTTGTTAATTTTCCAGTGGCACTACTTTCCTACTCAAAATATGTCGTCTGCTAAACCACAGATTTTGAGAGGCGCATGTTGAGCGATTTTGTGGGGCTAACTCATTCTCATTAGAAAGCGTGTTCAAACAGTAATTTAGTATTAAATAATACCAGTATAGGTGTAATTCATTTTAGAAAACAATGGGATATTTCGCTTTGCCTGTATTCATTTACATTTTGATGAAATATGTGTGTTGAGTTACAGTTTGGAATTTTCACCATTTAATCTCACCCCTCAAGACCCTCTCCATTATCTTTTTATGGTAAGTTTCTAAAATCCAGGGGTGGTCAAATCATTTACGTAATAATTTCCCTGTATTCATAAATGTTTTTTCCACATTCTGCTTCTGAAATATTCATGGAAAGATCTCTGCATATGACATGCACCCAATGTGTAAAACTATTTTTGTGCAGGAATGGTGACAGATGAGATAACAGTGATGTCCCTTGATTGAACAGGAATACAAGATTTCAGCTATCTCAAAACATATATTTTAAAGTGTTAACGTTGTTACACTCTTCTATCGACTTTTATAATTGTTGCTGGACAACCCAAACTGCTTGGTGGAGATTTGTGAGACTTTGTTTTTCTGAGTTTGCGACAAAAACTTGAAAAGTTGACAGAACATAAAATAGGTAACGGAAACTGGACACTCATTAACATGGCGGCAGTAGGGACTGCCCTGCACGTTCTTATGATCATGTTGAGGTTTTACTCCACCCTAATGAATGCCTCTTCTATGGAAGAGCCCAGAATATGTTTTAAATACAAACTAGATCCTGGTGGGGAATGTATAACAAATCATCACTCTGGAAAACTCAACTGTGGCACTATGTTGGTGTAGCCTGTGGTTTAGACGAGCATGACGAGTAACAACAACACCGGTCATACCAGGACATCATATCGTTGGACTTTGCCTGCGATGTGACCCAATGCCATTGTACATGTCTTTTTGCTATTGTGTCACCAAACTAGCTGGGGACATTGAAGTCAACCCAGGTCCAATTCGGAATCCGTGCAAAGTGTAAGGGAAATTATGTGTTGCAGCAGGGTCCGAATTAGGAAATTTGTGATGTCTATTTTTTTTCATCGAAAAAAAAAATTGCAGTTCAAATCTAACATCACCTGCTATTTATGAAGTTGGACAGCTATTTTTTTCTACATGTGCAAATCCACCAATAATGATAATACTGTATAAGGGCACACCGCCAATCTGCAATTTGTATCCCGGGAATGAACAACCATTCAAATATTATTTTAATGAAATATATTCCATCAGTCTGAAAGCTTCAAAATTAATTGGTTTACAATCAAGGCTCGAATTAGGGTAAAAAAAATTACTGTCAATCTGGTAACTTTGGATCTGTGGGGTTTTCGGACTCAGAATGATCATCGGATAAGTTGACTCTTGTAGCGAATCCATGCGTGCATACCACAAGTGCTTCTCTCTACCGTTCGATGTTCCACCCCAACCCGATAGAGTATAGGGTTGGGGGTGGAACATAGAACGGTAGATAGAAGCAACTGTGGTGCATGCTTCAAACTTTCATATATGTCAGATGTCTGGCTAATATAATTTTGCTTTATGGATGTACGTATAACTCAGAAACTCTAGCTGTGATAGGTGAATATACATGATATAGGGTAAGGGAGCGTGGCATTCCCATCACATTCAGAAACAACAATAAAAAAAAACTCCTTAGCCGATGTTTTCGGGCTAGATGTACGTGATAAAATTAGACCCAGGGCACGTGGCTGTCCCCTCTGCAGAGTGCGCCATTGACCTTTCGCCAGCGTCGATATAAACATGCAGCTTTTTTTATTCCATTACTGGTGACAATTTTGTTGGATAAATAAAGCTGGGTTCTTATGAATATCTTTGCACCAAAAATATGTCACATTCTAACTAGTAAGTCCCATTATTTCACACAAATGATGCACCCACAAAGAAAAAATCCACTATCATAAGTTTGTGGAGCAGTCGTTATCTACTGCTAATGTTGATTTCCTATGCAATGTTTGGCAGTGAACCACATGGTGAAGGAGAACAATAAGTGCTCCCTTGTCATGGCGCGCTGTTCAGTGCGGTCAGAAATTGCTCCACAACAAATGTTTACGGTAAAGAAACTGAATTTCACCAATTCTGACAAATAGTCGGAAAATCAACTCGTCGGAAAATACTATGTTTAGCAAATATCTGAATTGTTTCATGGAAATCCAAGCATTTGAAATGGTCAATAGCTTTTTCAATGGTGTAAATACGGATGTCGTCTGCTTCATTTGGTCGAGAGAAATGTGTGAAACTACAAATTGTATGGCTCTTCGCCATGGGACTGAACATCAAAGAGTTAGTGGAATTATTCCAACAGCCTATTTAACATTTAAGTAGCCCCGTTTCAGTGCCTAAGGCTCTAGTTTTATGGACCATGCTTTTTGAAGCAATATATTTGCATGTAGCTTGATTGATACCCCGCTAAATATATATATTTTCAGAAAGCCCATACTTTAATTAATCTGTCCTTCAAAATATCTGCCCTTTTGTTTCTACCTGTTAGAAAATAAAACAAACAAAAAAACCTTTGATTTCGGCAACAATGAACATTACCTTGCGTCTATGTCCCAGCCAAACGATAATTTTCATAAAAAATCTCATCACGATTCGCTCAATTCAAGCGGACGATCGTGCTAAAATACCAGTACATCATCTCTGTGGGTGTTAATCCGACATATAAATCCGAGAAACCCTTTATTTCCATTGTGAATCCAACAGTCGGCTCGCTAAAGTTTCCAACTGAGGCATTTTCTATGCGATAAATTCACTCGGCACTGAAGACCGACGTACAGACAGACAGCCGGCCAATCGCTGCGATTGTCGCACAGACTTTCCTACGATGACCTCATTCTCAACTAATCAGCTTCGCGGTATTAACCAATTCAGTCGACCTTGTTTTATCGAACGAATATTCAGGACAAGGACATGTCTATTCAATCAAATTCTTCGTTATTTCTTTGTTAGTTGTTAAATCACTCATCATAGGTCGAAAGTGGGGAAAATGGCCTTAGGAATGAGGCCAATATCTCCTACATTCTACCGCGGAAAATGAGATTTCGATGGCGCTGAAAATGGTAAAAAAACGGCAAATTCTTTGCTGATTTTCTCAATTTCCATCACAATGAAGGTACGTCTTCAACAAAATAAACTTCTTATACGTTTATGTTATGATTGTTAATAAAATTTGAACTTATATTTCCGATTATTTCGTTATTGAATGTTGTGGACTATCAATGAGCTTTCACTCGACGAACATTTTACTGTGAGGGGAATTTCTTACGTGGTGGTCAATCTTGGCTTGTTCGGCCAACAAGACTCCATCTGACGCGATCAGTAAAGTAATCCCTTTTGAAATATGCCTGTGGATCGCGCTAAAACCCGAGACGATCGCGTCGATAGCGACATCGGCCGCTTTTACACGCTGACGCGTTTACAGAAAACAGTCGGGTCTAAACCGCGTGTTCCGAAATTTATAGTCGCGACTTCTTCAATAAACTAGCGCGGGTCAGTCCCGATTACTTCGCGTTCTACTCGCGTTTATGAACAAGTTATTTCTGCCTTGTACTGTACTTCTGTTTCCCCTTATTGAATGCCCTTCATCTGTCTATACCAGAGATTTATATTGCTCATGTGAAAGGGACGACAAGTTCACACTAGGCCGATGGGATCAAGTGTGGCCGTGGCCTCTAGTTCAACCTTGTTACCAATAAAGAAAGCTGATGTTGGATGGTCAGACACTCGAGAAGACCAGAACTGTTCTGTGACTATACAACTGACCACAAACAATTTTAATACTTATTTAGGGAATTCTAGATCTTCCATCATAGTAAACTAACTACTTTATCGTTTAATAACTCTTTATTCATTCGCAAGAAATTTGTGATGATTATGTACATGAATTAAGATATTATATATATATAAGAAAACCTGTTGAAAATATTTGTCAGCTATGAAGACATTACTCTAGAGTCGCATGTCCCACAAAAAACAAATCAGCTTTTCAATTCTTCTCAAAGAGTAAATATCTAGAGAAGCTAGAAGTTCATTGTTTGTTGCCTAAGTCTTAAACCTGCTTTAATTAATGCCATTAATCCCTTATTAATTGCACAATCAAACGTAGAAAACGGAAGTTTAAAAGAAAAAGTTAACTCCCCTAGGAGAGAGTTGTCCGCCCCTAGGAGAGCTCTCTTCTCAAATCCAGCGTGGTCACTATATAGGCGACTGTAGCCTCATTTCTCATCCTCTTTCTCTTGTTTGCTCGAGCAGTGCACATCTAGGGAAGTATTCAGAGGCAATTTTACAACATTGGTTGTTGTTGTCTCGCTGGTGTAATATCCTTTATCAAGTCTTGTTTTTGTTATTCATTCGGAACTGACTTACTGTATTATTATGTCTGAAGTTCCGACTGGTATTCCTTGTCGTACGTGCGGGGAAAATTTATCCCCTTTAGACGCTCATTCGGCTTGTTTGTCTTGTAAACATTTATGTTACCTGGCGTCCACGTGCGCGGAATGGGTATTATTGAATCCGGCGGCCTGGAAGAATTATGCCCAGGCCCGTCGGGTTTTTCTGTTACATGCTTGTGATGCCCCGTCTTTGTCAGAGATCGACAGACGGGTCTTAGAAATTTTCTTTGGTCAATGATATGAAGTGTATTGAAGTTCTTGACCGAGCTGGTCAAGACCCAGAGTTTCCCGTGTCAGTTTCTATACCACCAAGCAGTACCGTCCTATACGATGATAATTCCAGGTTGCTAGACAGTTTGACCCGGTTCGGAGTTTCATTGTCTAGGGTCGATCCAAATCCAGTTCCTTTGTTACGCTTAACAAAGGCCAGGTCGGTCAAGCCTGGCCAGTCTATTGTTCCCGTCGAACAAAAGGAACCTTCACCCCAGGTTATTTCTCCTTTACCTATCGGTTCACCACATGTATCTTCTTGAAGGAAGAAAACAAATAAACGGTTAAATCTACATAGTTTATTTAATTCCGTTCCCGATCTATTTGGTGGGGTAAATGTTGGACTTCTTTGAGTCGGACGTATTTGGTATTTTCCGACGTACGTCGCTAAATATTGGTTTTTGGCGGAGATTTTAAAATTCTCTTGAAATGATCGTCTGACGATGTTATTCTAGAAGTCATTATGAAATTCTCCATGTGTAACTAATGACACAGTTCCCCGGGAATTATGTCGCAAACTTTGTGTTGCGACCCGGTGTGTTTATTGTGGGCTTTTATTGGCTCCCAACATTCCGCGGTCGGTATGTGAGCCTATTGTGTTGTACTCTGAACGAACAGGTTTTTGTTTCGTCATGATTTTATCCATTAAATTGTTGTATAAATCCTTACCAAGAGTGTGGGTACGACCCTGGTTTGACGCGGGAGGTTCGTTTTTCCCCTGCCGGGGAAATACGATTCTTTATAAGCCGTCCGTCATTGTTCCATGTGATTATTGTTGTTTCGGACTTTGGTAGTTCGTTACTTTCATGCATTCAATTCTTTGGTCCTGCCAAGAAGGTAATCTCTTGTTATATCAACTATTATTGTGTAATTTTGATATCCTGTCTTCAAGAGAGAACTTATGGGGTTTTATTCTACCTCTCATGTTTATGTGTTTGTTGTTTTTGTGTACGTAACCACAACTCAACTCTTTATAAACGATGCTATAATATTAACGTAATCGATATTACGGGACTTCAATGCTACGACTGTTTGTTGTATTTTATTGAGCATCTTTGCTGATCTCTTTGTGATTAGGTGCGATCTACAAAGGGATCTCGTGTTGGTCATCGTGAGTATATAATCCGATTACCCACTGTTTATTATGAAACTGTATTATGCCTTGGTATACAAATTTGTTTTATACATGTGATTTGTTTGTTTCTCACCAAACTGGTTCCATCTGTATACTGTATGTTGCGTATAATTCAGATGGAGTTATGCACTAATTTTAATTTCTTCACTATGAGAAAATTTTAAAATTACTAGCGTGGTGGGATTGTTTGTTGACCGGCCAAGGATACAAGCCTATTGACACGTAAGTCGTGAAGTCTTCTATGCTTTCTTTCTACCAAGTATCTGGGACGAGTATATTCGTCCCAGCATGTGTATTATCGGTACAGTTTACTAGAGCATCAAACTGCTTTTTAGTATTGTTCTTGCTGTTGTTCCTCTTCTCGACAATTTGTTCGTGTTAGGTCATTTGTGGAAGCTGAGGTGGCCGAGTGGTCTAGGCCGCTTGCACTTACTGCTGGCGATTTGGTGCCAAACTCTGAGGACACGGGTTCGAGTAATGTGTAAATTTTGATAACCTCACTTTCCTGCCGGTGAGAGACTTTAAATGTTTTTCCTCTCTTTGTTCTCAGCGCCGTCTTCTGCACTCATGGAAGACGATTGTGGACTGAGAGTGGTGTGACTTGGCGATCACTACGCCCGGAACAGATTCTGCCTCGACCGGTCTTAGGAACAGCCAAGATAAATAAGCCTTACCAAGTAGACTGTATATCCCAGTGGTTGAGGTTCTCTCTTGGTATAGACGGCTTCCCGAGTAGTACCAAAACACTTCGTTGCGGTACTCTCTCGGGGGGAATCTAATAATTTCCACACCACAAGCACAGCTACATGGCTGTGAACAATCTAAGATAAGTACATCAGTATCTTATTCACATGTTTAACCTTTTTATGTTGATGACCAAGGTTTCATTTGTTGATTATAGATTGTTTCAAAAAAGTTGATTTCCTGGAAAAACTTCCTTGATCTGGATGTCGGTTGTGTCACTATTTGGTTATTAATAGTAACATTGTTGTAAATGTTTAATATCCTCTCCATATGAAACTCCTGACGGAATTTCTTATACAGGAGACAGATTATATCGGGAGAGGTCATAATGTAACCATGTGCGCTGACACGTTACTTATGTTCACTGACACAAGATCCATTAATCTCATTTATCTCATTGAGTTACATTTGGTGATTAACGAGACATTTAGTATGTTCATCTCTTTTAAGAGAAGGAATTTTATTACAGTCGACTACGGGTTACTGTTTGCAACGCCGTTTTTCTGTTACGTCGTGTACTTTTATAAGTTTGTATTCTGCTCAGTTATGAGCATGTATATTCATTAAGTATTGTGAACGGGAAATCTCTACGTTGTTTATCATACAGAACATTTTTCACACTATTTTCACATTACGCTTTACACCGTTATGTGTCTCTCCTACACCTGTGCGTCGTCCTATTTCATCGGTTAGACGTTTCCAGTACGCCATAACGCCGTTGTTGCGTCATTTCTTCATCTGCTAGATACATATTTTATGTCCATTCATCGGCACTTCCTTTGATTCTCCATCGTCGGTCGTCGGCGGAGGGGAAGTCCGTTCGTTTGGCGTCAACCTTCCACTGGTATCAATTCCCCTCGGGTTTTTCACATTGTGATTTACTTAGCTTCGTCGTTACTCTACGAAGAGAATTCTGTTCAGACCTTGTTGTTTCCAGTCTGGAGTTCAGAATATCAAAATTTGTATTCAAATCAACAGTATTGGTCTAATTCTGTTATATGGTATAGGTCTTTGGTTTATGGACGTGGATTTCCTCTGAGGACGACGGCGGGATTGTGAGTGGCTGACTAGTCATCTTTTATTGAATTCAGCAGTGTTGTATTAACACAGATTCATGTTGATTTTACACACAAACGTTATGTTGAGATCCATTTACCTTAGGATTGTGCTTAAGCGACACAACGTTTTTTTGTGGTGTACTTGGGAGACTTTCTCCTTTAAGTACCTTATTTCTGTATAGACCGTTACACCAATGATTAGACTTTGACAGTGTAGTTCTGTCATTCATCCTTAGGGTTGTTGGTTATATGTGGGACCTTACTCACGGAGTTCGTTGTTCGGGTTCGGTCTCTACAGCGGATTATTTGTCCTGGTGCTGAGGTCGTGATACCATTCCCGACTCTATTTCTCTCGTAATTGACTTCCTCCTTCAACTTCACCGGGATAGGAAGTCTCAGTTGAGCAACAGGGGAGGCTATCGTCTGCTCTGGCTTGGGGTTACGTTTTACTTACCAACATTAGCCTTATTGATAATGTCTCTGAGCTTATTCACGCCGTAGCATTACAGTCGCGTTGTACTCGCCTACTGTTACCGGAATGGGATATCGGGTGGCGGCGTTTCTTTAGCGTCCAGAGTGTCTGAACTTCATGTTCTTGAAAGATCTTCTATTTCCTGGAGGACGATCTTCGGTTATGTCCTGTTCAAGCCATCCGCCACTATCTTACTCGTTCCGGTTCCGTCACGGTTCTCGACTACGGTTATCATGTCCCTTCCCCTGTCAGCAAGGCTTCATATTTAAATAAGCCGTGTAGTTGTTTAAGACCATAAATTAGTCTTTCCAATGGGCAGAAGGTAGATATTCCATTGACGCCCCCACTTGCTTCTTCTTTGTGGCCATCACTACACATGGCCTTTATGGAAGAACTTATCCCTCCATGACATTGTCCAGTCTTCTGTCTGGACAGTAAACTCCACGTTCACAAATTTTATATCTGTATGATATGTCAGTGCAGTCAGATAATGTGGCCACGCTTGGGCCACTAAAGGCTGCCCAGCACGTGGTTAGTTTCTTTCAAGAAAAGAGGAGGGGGCGAAATTTGTCACCATTGCAGCAAGGCGGCCATCTTGCTTTTCATCAGGATCGTCTTGAAGGAAGGAATAAGTCTGATAGGCGACCATGGACTCTCTAATCATCAATCTAAAATGTATGACGCTTGAGAGTTTTAGCTTTTCCTTAAACTACGGTTTTACTTGTGTCTTTCAGCTTGAACTGACTACCTTCTGGATGATCTCAGCTGTGCTTCATACACTCAACTCACAAGACAAGTTGGTCGTAAGTCGTTGGTGGACTGAGTATGACGTGGCTTGGCGCCCTCTAAGACCAAGAAGACCTAACAACCCGGGTGGGAGAGGATTCTGATTTCTTGGTAGAGTTTGACATATCGCACCACGAGCACAGCTACATGGATGGAGGCACTCAAGAATAAGTATATTTGTATCATATTCATGATTGGCCCTTTTCGATTCCTAACCAGGGTTTTTCTTGTTGCTTGTCTCAAGTTATTCCCTTATCTGTGTCATCCCAGCTACTTGGGTAGACACTCAGGAGATAGGTTAGATTAGTATCTTCCATTACTACTCCATGGTTACCCTCTGCGTTACCGGCCAGGTTTCTTTTGTTGAGATTTATGAAAGAGCCTGCCCCTCCTTGACATTGTCCAGTCTTGGGTCTGGACGGCGAACTCCACGTTCTCCTTTTCTCTATCTGAGAGATGTCAGTCCAGTCAGATAGGATGACCACGCTTGGGCCGTTCATGGCTGCCCAGCACGTGGTCAACTAAATTCCAAAAAAGGGGGGGGGGGGCGGCAGTATGAATCATCACAGCAAATCTGCATTAATTGCTGTATCATCTCATCACATTCATATTATTGGTCCACAATTGATTGATCTCATATTGAAGGTAGAAATAAGTCAGATGGACGACCTTGGATCCTCTAAAGAGATGTCAGACACTGTATCATCACCCTAAGATGTATGTATCCATGGTGAGTGTGATCTTTACCTTAACTGCGGTTTTTGATTGTGTCCTTCAGGTTGAATCTGACGTCCTTCTCAATGATCTCAGCGCCGTCTTTTGCACTCAACTCCCTAGAATGATGGTTGGATGGAAGACGATTGTGGACTGAGAGTGGTGTGACTTGGCGATCACTAGGCCCGGAACAGACCCTGCCTCGACCGGTCTTAGGAACAGCCAAGATAAATAAGCCTTGCCAAGTAGACTGTATATCCCAGTGGTTGAGGTTCTCTCTTGGTATAGACGGCTTCCCGAGTAGTACCTATACACTTCGTTGCAGTACTCTCTCGGGGGGAAACTAATAATTTCCACACCACAAACACAGCTACATGGCTGTGAACAATCAAAGATAAGTACATCAGTATCTTATTCACATGTTTAACCTTTTTATGTTGATAATCAAGGTTTCATTTGTTGATTATGGATTGTTCATGCTATGCCCATGTTTTTCTGTGTTATTCCAGCGGTCACTTAGCCTACTTTGTTATACTACAAGACCGAGGTTCCCACCTCCGTATGTTGGTACTGTGGCATTAATTAAAGCAGGTTTAAGACTTAGGCAACAAACATCAAACATTTATAAACAATATTTCTGTTTGTAACTAAGTCAAACCTGCTTTAATTTAATGTGCCCACCCTTCCGTCCCCTCGTACCGCGGCCTTGTTTCATTACTGGTCTCGGTTTGAGAAAGAGGATGAGAAATGAGGCTACAGTCGCCTATATAGTGACCACGCTGGATTTGAGTGGAGAGCTCTCCTAGGGGCGGACAACTCTCTCCTAGGGGAGTTAACTTTTTCTTTTAAACTTCCGTTTTCTACGTTTGATTGTGCAATTAATAAGGGATTAATGGCATTAATTAAAGCAGGTTTGACTTAGTTACAAACAGAAACATTGTTTATAAATGTTTGATATTTGTGCTCTAATACAATATCCTGCCAAGCCATATTCCTAACTCATCAGATCCATGTGCAAAACAGGAAAGAGTTAACTCCCTTGATTCAGCAGTAACACATGTACGAGTAAATATTTACCACTTGAATATATGACTTTTCCAATAAACTAGCGCATCATGCATCCCTCTATACATGTACACTTCTAACCCCCATCACTATATGGCTAAAATATTGCTGAGCGCGATGTTAAATCCAATTCTACAGCGTATCGCGTTGGGCACGCCAGTTCTCGTCAGATCACCGAAGTTAAGCAACGTGGAGCTCAGTCCATACTTGGATGGGTGACCGGGTGTTGTACTGGCTGGGCTAATCAGTGTCTAGGATAATAGGAATTGTGGACACTCTCGTGTTCTGCCACATGTAGGCATCATCATGATATGACTGGAAAAAAATGTTGAAAACAACATTAAATCCTACTCACTCACTCACTCTCTCTCTCTCTCCTTCGAACCCCCCACCCCCTGCAGTCACAGGTTCACACACGGCACATACTGTTCCTGTCACGGTACATGTACTATCCAGTGGCACAGATGGATGCAGGCACGAATGGTCTCAGGCACGGATGCTCAGCTTATTTTGTAGTATGGGTATATGTATTTGTTGTAATGACTGCATCTACTCCTGTGTAGATTTGATCAGTGCATCTATTTACCTTCTTCAGTTACAGGAACTCCATTCATTAATTTAATGCACTTCCATGTTGTAGATCTGATTGCTATCCCTGACTTTGCCGCGGGTGCCATGGAGAACTGGGGTCTGATCACCTACAGAACCACCTCCATCCTCTACGATCCCAAAGAGTCCTCCGCCTCCACGAAGCAGTGGGTCGCTATAGTCATCGCCCACGAGCTAGCGCATCAGGTATGTAACCACAGTGTGACCCAGGCTTAGTCAGATTGCATTTAATGCTACGGTAAAACCTGTGATAATTCTATCACCTTATCTCAATTCAAATCACCCCAATTTTAATTCAATGTCATTCTAATAAGTCTGGTCGCGAGAAGACATAGACCAGAAGCTAAGGGAACCGTTTGCTGAACCAGACTGATGTTGTTTATGATATTAACTTTTGTCTGTTGGGAAACAAGCTCTAACATACATGTCTATTCACTGTTAACCGTTATCCCGCCCCCTTGTTTGTCAACGAACTGCTGATCACTGCCAGGCTGTTTACAGTGCCGAACAAGTGAAAATTTTGTTTGGGCTGCTGATTTAGAAATCGTCGCTGCTCTATTCCTCAAACATAAGTTTTGAGAAAGAAGATGTCATTTTTTTTTCAGATGAAAATACATATTTTCTGTTATGGTTTGAATAAGGCTTGGCTACTCAGAGATGTCAAAACCAAAATTTCGCTGCGTCAAATCATGATCATTATGGGCTCTTTCTCATCCAAATGAAATCATATCATAAAAATAGCCCCACCCTTCATCACTCACTTTCTTGAACATCCATGAAATCTTATTCGTGTGTTACTGTTGAAATTTATCCAACATGAATGACAAGAATGATCTGTCGTGAAGACAAATATTAAGAATGAATGAACCAGTCCCACTTCGTAACATTAGCCTATCGTGATCGGTTCAAACTTCGAGAAACAAGCTCAGCGATTGGACATTGCCTCATTAACATATTCAGCCATTCAGTCACAAGGAGTGTTTGTCCCAAAGGTTCGTGATTACACAGCTTGGACTATATCACTGCACAAATAAACGATTTTTTGTCCAATGAAATCAGCTCAATTTCAGACTCCCAAACCGAGTCGATGCCACAAGGTTTGAATTCTCTCAGCTTTCCAATGTCTATGCAGATTGTGGTTTATCTTAGTATCAGTCAGTATTTCATTCCTGGAATAATGTCAGTTTTGCAATATTATCTGATCGAAATCTCAGTTACTTTTGTGCGTTTAGATAATTTTATTGCTATCGGAAATGGTATTTGATAAGATAAAGCAATGAAGGACCATGGTGATAAATTTCAACCCGAACGGTACTGTACACCACATGAATGCAATCGAAGATGTCGTAAACTTTGAAAGTTCATCAGAACGTGATATGTTGGGACTGGGAGAGAAAACTTCACCAGTGGGTCCCTTGTAAATTCGGGACCGGCAGGACGAAGGTTAATTAGTGCACTACTTGAGCTACATGTAGACCTAAATGTCAAAATGTAATTCTTGGTAGGCCTTTGGAGTCAAGTGAGATCAGCAACTCATGTGTAGGACACTAAATAAGGCTTTACTCCAGCTGTTTTTGTAGTATTTTCAGCAGTATTATCTGGGATTCCAGCTGGGATCTTCCAATTTATCAACCAAATTACAATCTGTGGGTACCATTACCTATGGGATACTTCTATTTACTCTCATAAGTTTTGGTACGTTTTCCTGGCATATATGGCTTGACATGATGCAAAATTACAAAGGTTCGTAACTTACGATGGAATTACTCCATCAACAGTGTTTGCTCCAGTTTACTTCACTTGGATATGCTTATACCTGCCTTAGGCCAACACGTATCCATCCTCACGAGCCAGGCCAACACGTATCCATCCTCGCGAGCCAGTGTATCGATCGATTTGTTCGGATTGATACACTGGCTTGGTTAATTACCCATACAAGTTCTGGATACATGTGTATAAACAGATCAAGGGGTTTCCTCTAAATCAACCCAATCAGTGAACACGCTAATCTAGATGATTACATGTAGGTCAATCCGCTGCGAGGAATGAGATGTAACCGGTTTGAATTTCATCGCGGGCTAAACTGCTTTGATGTCAAGCTGAAACCGCAGACTTGAGATACCGACATGCTAATTCAAAACAAGCACGGGGGATGAAATGTACGAGATTGTATAATAGAAGCATCGACTCAACAACTCATTCGAATCACCAAAAATGTCCAGGTAAACCCTCTGTGAGGATTTTACGTGGACTTGTGAAGATGACGCGTATCATGCCAATACAATTGTGTAGTGGTGCACTCAGTGAGACCATAAAAATTACAAAACCTCAAGGGAGGTAACCAACAAGGGCAGGAAGACCACAATTTTTGTGATTTACTAATGATAAATTATTTATGGTTTTTATGGGGCCTTTATGTAAGTGAAGTTACTTGAAACTCAGACAATTACACGTATTATCAAACTGTTCCTAAATAACAAATGTAATCGAAAGAGTACCACTTCAGTGATCAAGTTGAAATAATATTTGTCAAGTAGCAATGCTTGAAATATCTGAGAGAGCGAATTAAGGTTTAATGTCACGTTCAGCAATATTTCAGCTGTATGGCGATGGACTTCAGACAGATTGAGAACAGTCAAGCCCACTCTTTACAACAACACTGAGTGAGTCCCCACGCTCCTTGAATTAGATATTGCCAATTTCCAAGCTTTGAATGTACTTGAAATTCCAGATTTTCGTCCATCGGTCCTTGAATTTTAGCCTTGAGAAGAAAAATCACTTATGTTGTTGGTTACGTTTACTGTGTGCCATTTGTGATAAATCAAGTATTGAGAATGCAAGAAATATCTGTAAACAAATGCTTGAACGGTGCTAATTTTCATGATTTGGTCCTTGAAAGTCCTGGAAAAATATTTGCATTAAGAAGCTAAGGGTGGGATCCCAGTTCAGGGACACAATGTCTCCACTGAGAATCACAAATTCGACTACCCATAATTTTTTTCAATGCTACATTGCAAGTCTGGTAATCAATTTATTGGACATGTTGGAGGTATTATCATATCCGCAAAAGTGTGCCATATTTTGATGATCTATTATTGGTGACCAATTATTCATGATCAGTTAATCGTGATCAATTAATCAAGTCTTCCTTGAACATTATATAACTGTAACTGAACATCGTTCTAAGCTATCTGTATCAGCGCAGCAGACAGACGATTATCATAAATGATTGATTGTGCCTGGGGTATTCGTTTGAATATCGTTAACAGAAATCTTGTCATTTTCGGTTATCAATCACCGCAGTCTGAGAATCAACCTTGACATGTATACATGTATACAAGTATCTGACAGCTGAGTAATGACATCTCAAGCTATTTAGACTCCAGATCCAGATAATATTGCTGAAATTGTATCAACTGGATTAAAATTATTCCGGACACATTTACTGAACATACTGAATTTAAGAAATAATGTTTTCATAGGCCTGCTCAATGGTTATTTTACGCACGGTTAGTGTGGGAAAGTTTATATTTTAGATCAAGGGTGAAGCCCACGCCTTGAAATTTATAAACTTTCCCACACTAACCTGTGCGTAAAATAACCATTGAGCACACCTATAAAAACATTATTTCTATTCTATTGCACTACACAAATTGATTATCAACAAAGATTGTAATGAAAGGTTGAGAACATATTTTAAACTTTGACAACCTTTCTCCCCTTTGTTAGAAAAACTCGTCCTCAGATGTTGGCACGATGCTCCGGTCTCGGTTGGCATCATGCCAATTTCAGTGGACAAGTTTATGTGATCTCTCAAATGGAGAGTTATTCTGTCAGCTGAGCCAGGCTCTGGCTTTAGGTCTCTGGAATATACTTGGCTTTAGGTCTATTTGTGTCACTTTGTTAATCAATTTCACGATGAAAGCAGCAGTTAAACTTGAGAAAGAAATTTCGTCTTGTAATTTATTTGTGTGTTTATTCGATTGTATGAAACAGACGACCTGTTCCTCTCCCGCCTAGGCCCTTGTAAAATAGAATCTCCAAATGAACACCTGCACTTGACACATGTACATTTCACTGAACCATGCTAAAACACTCAGTAATTGCATGGTTAGCAAGTTGTTATGGACACAAGTGCTATGGAATTCTGGTATATGCAGTGAAATCTTTGTTTACAAACCGTCCATGCTTGGGACCAGTTTATAGTGTCGGTTGTGACAGGGTTCTGGTATATCAAGGTTTAAAATACATTAAATTTTAGTATTGGTACTTAAGATAATGTTGGTATTTAGAGGTTGTTTTGACCTCAACAAGTGGAGTTCTGTGATTTTGTCAACCTCCAAACAGGGTTATTCTGCCAATCGATCGACCCTGCCATGCCCTCATTCACTTTACATGTAGCCGTACCAAAACATGATCATTTCACATAACCTGAATCTTGCCAGTGAAACAGTCTTTATCAAAATACTAAATACTAAGATATTTAATTTTTCTAATGTGAATGTGTGTGAGCATTTGATTCAGAAAAAAAATGCTGATTTTTTTAAACAAACGACCATTAGCTTTGATGTAGTGTTGTGTAAAGAGTAGAACTGTTATTTAATTATTCACCTATTATTTGTTTTCTTTTGTCTGCCGAATTCCCCACATGCGCTGTAGTTGATCAATTGTGGAGAATTAAAGTTGTTATGATACAGAACAGTTGGGATATTCTCACGCTTTTAATCTGCGTCAAAGGCTACATGGCTTGGTGAAGACCCACTGTGCGGAGAATGCCAGGGCGGTTTTTTTCTTCTTTTTTCGCCCTGTATAAGTGAATGAGGGCAGGGTCGATCGACAGGCAGAAGGGTAGATAACCCTGCTTGGAGGTTGTGATTTTGTGATCCCACTCTTCTCCAATTTCTGATGGATAATTCTGAATTGCTGTTAGACCGTAAAACCTTTTACATTCAGCATGAATTGGGTGCGTACTAATTTAACCCACAGAGAATTAATCAGAGGTTGTTATTCTGACATTAGATGGTAGTTGTACATATTCTGATATAAGGAGGATCACTCTGACTAATTACATGTACTTGTCCAATATAAAGACGGCCAGTGTGAGCAGGTGGACAGATTAATTTCACTTTCTCTTCCCCCACAGTGGTTTGGTAATCTGGTCACGATGCAGTGGTGGAATGATCTATGGCTCAACGAGGGATTTGCCAGCTTTGTGGAATACATCGGCGCTGACAAGGTCAACACGGATTGGAAGCTGGTAAGACAGTTTACCATTCAGATTGTACCATTGCTGTGGAATTGTGGTCTAGGTGGAGCAGGACACATGCCTCAGGCCAGCTCTGTCATTTACAAACTTCAAATATAAAAAAACTGTAGAAGAGACTAGCGAGAATGCATTGGTTACCACCTCGCTGCTAGCACATGATGCGACATAGTTGTGCAGTATGATTGAGCTGTGTCATGTTCGCGACGATTCAAAACAAAGTGACGCATCATGGGAGATGAGCTGATGCTGGAATTCAGATACTCTACCTTTGATACGTACATAATTAGTGTCCGCTATGACACAGCATCTTTTCTTTTGTCTGAAGAGACTGTGCAAGATTCTGATAGTGTAGGCATTTTAAGTGCCTGTGCTGTCTAGCTATTCTAATGTTCCACCTTTGATACGTACATAATTCATACTTACCTTTGATACATACCTTTGAAACGTACCTTTAATACGTACGTAATGAGTGTCCACTATGACGCAGCATTTTTTCTTTTGTCTTAAAATACTGTGGAAGATTCGGATAGTGTAAACAGTTTGACAAGTGCCTGTGCTGACTAGCTAGTCTAATGTTACACACTTCTAATAGTTGATTTGCTTCTGACACCATTGAGTGATTGTATATTTGACTTGCTCTGAAATTAATCAATATAAGGCACATACAATTGGACAAATTCACCCAAACATTTATGTTACCTCATCCTATATATAGGCTATATCATTCACACAGTACAAGGCAGAAATAACTTGATTCTAAACGCGAGTTAAAAAAAACATTTTTGCGACTATGATTTAATAATCTCAATCAGAAAACGCACCTCAATCGCACAAAAAAACAAAAGCATAATCGCGACTGAGATGCGTCGACCATACGCCGTAACTGTAATGATACTGCATGACATGATCAGAACAAGTCATGTGTTGTAAATAAACAGGTCCCTTTGCTACTTGCTGATAGTCTCGTTTGTCAGCCTTGTATGTTCGGATAAATGCATGCGGGAGGATTTTGTTATAGACTGTCTGTTTTGAAGCAATATATTTGCATGTAGCTTGATTGAAACCCGCGGTATTAACCAGCTCAGTCGACCTTGTTTTATCGAAGGAATATTCATGATTGCGACATGTCTATCCAATCAAATTCTTCGTTATTACTTGGTTATTTGTTAAATGACTCCTCATAGGTCGAAAGTGGGGGAAATGACCTTTGAAATGAGGCCAAGATCTTCCACATTCTACCGCAGGAAATGAGATTGCGATGGCATTGAAAACTGTTTAAAAAAACCTGGCAAATTCTTTGCTGATTTTCTCAATTTCCATCACAATGAAGGTACCTCTTTAATATAATAAACTTCATATACGTTTATGGTATGATTCCTATTAAAATTTGAAGGTATATTGCCGATTATTTCGTTATTGAACGATGTGGACTGTCAACGAGATTTGACTCGGCGAACATTTTACTGTGAGGGGAATTTTTTACGTGGTGGTCAATCTTGGCTTGTTCAACCAACAAGACTCGATCAATAAAGTTCCGAAATTTATAGTCTCGACTCTTTCAATAAACTAGCGCGGGTCAGCCTCGATTACTTCGTGTTCTACTCGCGTTTAGCACCAACTTATCTCTGCCTTGTGCTGTATTTTTGTTCATGTTTAAGTATTTCTGAACTTGTTGCTAATTCTAAAGACTTCTCAATAATTTTGGATGATTTTTCTTCCATAAAACTTTTACTGGCTGAATAATAGCAATTTCTAGCTTTACAGGGAATTTTGTGAAAAAAATGTTGAGGGAGGGAGGCTTTTTTCTTTTTTTTCTCTTTCGCTCTGACAGTCCAGATATATCCATCTTTTCTGGCACACTGATGCAGTAGTTTGATACAATTTGCATGAAACCAACAATGGTCTTTGATTTACTTGGAGAGTCAGCGTTCAACAGTGCTATTTCCTTCAAGTAAGGACACTGATTTCAAGTCTAAGAACATTAATTTGGCAAAACTGAGAGAAAAATGTTCAGAATGAGAAAATAATCTCGTTCACTCTTTTCTTGCTGTGGACAATAAAAAGGGGTGATGCAGCTCTAAATAAATGATGCTGCAGCACCTGTGAAGCTGGAAATTTATCTTATTCAGCCTTAGTAGCCTCAAATATTATGTTGTGATATAAAGCGGAAACAGGTTGAACAAAATGTCCACAAATTCACATGATACGTTCTTACTAAGCTGGAGTTTTCATTTTCAGTTTGACCAGTTTGTTGTGAAGAACCTGCTGTCAGCACTGAGCCTGGACAGTCTCAGTAATTCCCATGCCATACAGGTCCCTGTGGATAACCCCAGTCAGATCAACGAGATCTTTGATGCCATCTCCTATGATAAGGTAACTACACTGTTGACCTACTGTCATTGGTCTCTTTTTCACCATTAACAATGGACGAATATGTTGAGTGTGGTAATTCCCCTAATAATTTGATCACCGGAAGTGCAGCAAAAATGGCTTATATCTGGCAATATTGTTCATGACACCAGCTACAAAGTGTCACATTTTGTCATTATATAACTTTTCTTCGATTTGAATGAAGAATGGGAATGTTACTTTTCCTCTGTGTTTGATTAACAGAGTTGAAAAGTGACCTTCCTGTGATTTAATTATATGGGGAATTACCGTACCTGTAGTGTAGTCAGCCTGCAGTTCAGCTACAATGCCAGACTAAAATTGAAGTTAATCCTTTGATCTGGTAGCAGCTGCAGGTGCATTGACATGTGACTCCCAGTGGTTCGTTCTTCTGGTCTCATTCGCATCTCTTTCAGCAAAAAAGAGAGTCACAAGCCTTCAATTGTCTTTTCTCTTTTTCAGGGCTCCTCTATATTGCGAATGCTGCAGAATTTCCTGGGACTTGACACATTCAAAACTGGCATACACAACTACCTAAACAAGTACAAATACCGGAACACTCAAACCAAGGATCTCTGGAACTCCCTGTCTGATGTAAGTACAAATATTGGAACACTCAAACCAAGGATCTCTGGAACTCCCTGTCTGATGTAAGTACAAATATTGGAACACTCAAACCAAGGATCTCTGGAACTCCCTGTCTGATGTAAGTACAAATATTGGACAACTCGAACCAACGATCTCTGGAACTCCCTATCCGATATAAATAGAAATACAGGAAAACTCATTTCAAGGATTTCTGGAAGTACATCTGATATAATTTTGAATACAGGAATACTCAAACCAAAGATCTTTGGATCATCCTGGCTAAAGAGAGCATCTCAAATGTCGGAATGTTTCATGGAACACTGCCGTGTCCATTTCTGAACACCCTAAAATTAAGAAACTTGAAATTTCAGCTGTGAAGTGCTTTTAGGCAGTACCGTTTGGCAGTTTACATTCTGAATGTTCTGATGCACACGAACATTCTGATGCACCCGAACGTTTTAATGCACCCGGCGAAACGTTCTCATTCCTCTGAACATTCCTGTGCATGGAGGGAGAATCATTTCTCCATCAGCTGTTGCTTGAGCTGCACAGTCATGATAGTGCTGTAGACGAGAATGGTTGCACAGGTCAGAAGCCTCTGACAATTCTGACCTTTTGCACTGTTTATTTCATACATTAATAATAAAATGAATATTAGTCAACAATTTCACAATGAATTCAGAATGTTTTGATCGAACGTCTATATAAACGTTCCCTTTTTATGGAACATTCAACGAGAACATTCTTGTTCTGCCGAACGATCCTGAAAACGGAACTTTTGTGCGTTCCTTTATGGTCATAAAAATGCCTTGGGGACCTAAAGTCAGTGAAAAGACAAGAACACTTGATCATTAAAGGACATTCTCTTACGGGCCCATTAAAGTGTCACAAGACAGAGAAGAATGGTAGTCTGTCTGGGTGCAGGTATAACAGTGAGTGTAGACGTGAGACTTTTCAGTAATATAAAGGCCTGAATAATAGAACCTTTCGTGAATGTTCAAGCAATATCTGGAAAGTCCCCCTCTCTCATGAACATTTGTACTTTATTGTCTAGATCCTCAAGGCCCATTAATGTCTAGATCATCGAGGCCCACCAAATGTGTAGATCCTCAAGGCCCACTAATGTCTAGATTTTCGAGGCCCATTAATATCCTCAAGGCCCACCAAATGTATAGATCCTCAAGGCCCATCAATGTCTAGATCCTCAAGGCCCATCAATGTCCAGATTCTCAAGGCTGATCAGTGTCTAAATCCTCAAGGCCCATAAATGTGTAGATTCTCTATCAGTGTCAAGATCATCAAGTCCCACCAAATGTTTAGATCCTCAAGGCCTATCAATTTCTAGATGATCAAGGCCCATCAATGTCTATATCCTGAAGCCCATCAATGTTATATCCTGAAGACCCATTAATGCCTAGATCCTCTGGGTCCTTCAATGTCTAGATCCTCAAAACCCATCAATATCTAGATCCTCAAGGCCCATCAATGTCCTCTGCACCAATCTACTTCATGCAGATTTTTAAAAATTTGATATTACTAATTTACTAAATACAGATTAAAGAAAAGATTTTCAAGAAAGTAAACTCATTAATATCAATTCCCTATTATTTCAGAAAGTTATTATGCCCCCCCTCTAATTAGAGGGGGGGCATATAGCGATCGCTTTGTCCGTCCATCCGTCTATCCATCCATCTATCCATCCATCCGTCTGTCCATCCGAATTTCTTGTCCGCGCGATATTTCGGTTAATATTCGATGGACAGGATTAAAACTTGCATGGAATGTGGCCAGTGCCTCGTAGTTGTGCAGCGTAGAGTTTTTTCCGAGTTCCGGTATAATTTTCAAGAGTTATGGCCCTTTTTCTGAAATCTCTGTGAATGGGATTTGTCCGGGCTGGATCTTGGTTAATATTGTATGGACAAGTATGAAATTTGCATGATATATGGTCAGTACCCCACAGTTGTGCAGCGTAAAGTGTCTCCCCGTTTCGCTT
This sequence comes from Hanleya hanleyi, assembly GCA_036873755.1. Lineage (NCBI taxonomy): Eukaryota > Metazoa > Mollusca > Polyplacophora > Lepidopleurida > Hanleyidae > Hanleya > Hanleya hanleyi. The sequence goes on along the minus strand of JAVTVY010024940.1, from coordinate 26,155 downwards.
ATATTTTCAAGAGTTATGGCCCTTTGTTCCTGAAATCTCCGTGAATTGGGACTTGTCCGGGCTGGATCTTGGTTAATATTGTATGGACAATTATGAAATTTGCAGGGTATGTGGTCAGTGCCCTGTAGTTGTGCAGTGTGAAGTTTCTCCGCATTTCGCGTATATTTACAAGAGTTATGGCCCTTTGTTCATCAAGTCTTTGTGAATTGGGACTTGTCCGGGCTGGATCTCGGTTAATATTGTATGGACAAGTATGGAATTTGCAGGATATGTGGTCAGTGCCCTGTAGTTGTGCAGCGTGAACTTTCTGTGCTTCGGTTATATTTTCAAGAGTTATGGCCCTTTGTTCATCAAACCTAAGTGAATGGGATATATTTATTTGTCCAGGCTGGATCTCAGTCCATAGCCGATTTGGACTGCCAAAATGGCTATAAAATAGTTATTCTACATTCCAAAGCAGACCACATAGGTCCTGAAGTATGAGATTGCCCCAAAAAGAGTGAATTGGGTGAAAAATACAAAGCTCACGAACGCTTCGTAATTTCACCACAATATACTCCCAAGGAATGTAGGTCTCATAACCAGGTCACATTTTTGGATTTGGCGAAAGCCCCGGGCGACCATCTTGCATCAAAACATTGTATTATTACTTGTTGGTCGATACTTGGAATATGTATTATGCGAGGCATGCCGAAAAAAGTGACTGAAACAGAATTTTTATAATTCTCTAAATTAGGCCTCCACAGACCAATACAGAACAGAACAATGGCGGGGCAGTGTCGGATTAAAGCGGAAGGGGGGGGGGGGGCATACAATTGAGCAATCTCTGATTGCTTCCTTGCTGTGTTTATTAAGAGATTGTTGTACTGTACTGAACATAACTCGATAATATGAGAGTGCAGCAGGAAAAAAAGATCTGAAAACAGCTGACAATAACTCCCCCCTCACAATGACAGTTTTGTAACCTTCAATCCAAATTCAGAAGATTTTAGAAGTAAAATTTGAAGGTAAAAAGTAGAAATCAATTTTAAAGCTTCAAATTCTCATCCCTGTAATTAATAATACTTGGATTTTGTCATTTTCGGACCGTTGATATTATTTCCATCATTGACATTGTTGGCACTTCTCTCCAGGCAACTACAGGACAGAAGAACCTTGATGTGAATGCTGTCATGGACACATGGACGTTACAGATGGGGTACCCTGTCATCACCCTCAACCGAGTGGAGGACAAAATACATGCAACACAAGAACGCTTCCTACTCCACCCGGGAGAAGTTTCTAATAACTCTGAATCTCCATTTGGGTTTGTGTTTTCACTCATTCAAACCTTTCCCCGAGCACTCGAGATGTTCAATATATCATGCTAAATACAGCCCACACAATTCACCTTAGCAATCAGCAATTGCCGAGGTAAATGCTGTGGCATAAGCAGTTCACCTCAGCAATGTTTAACATGGTGTTAAATAGGAATTATTTTAATATGACGTTATTTTTGCAGAGATGAATTTTCCGAATTGTCTGGGCTGATCTATATATTTAAGAACAATGTTCTCCAAGTTGTCAGGTTTTATTCAAGTTGGATTGTAAATACACAGACAATATGTCCAAATGCTTTGTTCGGAAAGAAAATATATTTATTACATTGTATTTGAGTGATCAAAAAATCTCAAGTTCAATCCATTTCTACATTCAAAGGGAGATAACTCTTTCTTCATGCTGTAAAACTTTTGGCAGTTGTTGGATGTGCAGTGCATGAGAAAGTGACTAAAAATGAGAAATTAACACGTTAAATGCGAAATATAGGAAGGAGAAAAAAGAGAGAAAAGAATCACTTGATTTTTATAGATACATGAACCTATTGTCACAATTGAAGTGAATGAATATATTTAGTGTTTTACATGTAAATACAGTTTATGTAAATAGTGTTTATTAGCAATTTAGATTTGAAAGGATATTTTGACCTGCATTTGTAATACATCTTATACATACATTTTTCTCTCCTGTGCAGGTACAAATTGTATGTTCCTCTGACTTACATTAGATCATTAACATGTATCTGCCTCCCCTGTCCAGATACAATTGGAATATTCCTCAGACCATCACGTACATGAAATCATTAACATGTATCTTTCTGGCCTATCCAGGTACAAATGGTACAGTACAAGGCAGAAATAACTTGCTCATAAACGCGAGTGAAAAAAAAGATTTTCGCGACTTTAATTTATTAATCGCGCAAAAAAACAAAAGCATAATATCGACTGAAACGCGTCGACCGTACGCGTTTCAGTCGCGATTATGCTTTTGTTTTTTTGCGCGATTTAAGCGAGTTTTCCGGCTGCGATTAATAAATTATAGTCGCGAAAATGTTTTTTTTCACTCGCGTTTATGAGCAAGTTATTTCTGCCGTGTACTGTATGCTCCTCTTCCTTACATTAAATCATTAACATGTATCTTTCTCCCTTATACAGGTACAAATGGTATGTTCCTCTGACCTACATAACCTCGGAGAAACTGAAACCTCCCTCCCTGGTCTGGCTCAATAAGACTTCAGGTAACCATACCATTACAATACAGGGCAGAAACAACTTGATGTTAAAAGGGCAAACAAAATGAGAAAAATTTGAATGCATCACAATACAAAATTGCTGACTGTCGGGTCTACCAAATAATATTTTTGTCTGGACATAAGATAATGCAGTTGGGAATATCCATTTTTTTAATACATTTTTAGTGGACATGCAGAGTGCTCTACATTATAGAATGTCGATTATTTATCTCCGTGACTGGAGAGGTCCATGTTAATTTTGGAAGGTGGAATTGAATCAACCTGTTATATGGTGGTATAGTTCAACAAGCTAAACCCTACTGACACTTAATTCTGTGATATTGACAACGTAGGGTTTAGCCGTTGAACCGAAAATTTCTATCGCAAAATTTCAGCCGGCCTTGGATGCCGTTGTGCACACCGCAGGTCATGGTAAGAATAGGCCTCAGCTCCTCAGACAGCTTGTCGTAAGAGGCGACTAACTGAGGCACCCGTGTGGTTCCCGGGTGTGAAAAGGAATAGGACCTCACCCGTGTGGTTCCTGGTGTGAAAAGGAATAGGACCCAACGCCGTGATATGACTGAAATATAGTTGAAAGCGACGTTATTAAATCGTATTCACTCAGTCACTGACCCAGATCACTAGGTTAAACTGTCAGTCAGTAACTACTGGGCTGTTGCCATCAACTAGTTCTTCGTCAACCAGGGCCCTATTTAATTAAATCCAAGGCCTGTTTTCTTCGCATGTTTCACGCTTACTAGCATGATGACCAGCCGATTTGATTCCGATGCCTTCAACGTCCAGTCATTTCTGCCCTTTACTGTAGTTGGGTTATGATTTATTGAATAGCTAATACATCTGATTAGTTGAATCACTGAACATATCTCCACTTGACTAACAGAAATTCAGGATCAGGTCTGTACCTTACAGTCTTAGTTTATAAGGAACCATTCATTAGTTTAGCCATATGTGTTTTATTAAGTATCTGGTGAGATATAATTTTACATTTACCTTTTCTGTCGTTTTTTTCCAGCATCCTTCAGTCTTCCACGTGAAACGAAGTGGATCAAGGCTAACTTTGAGGTGTACGGATTTTATCGTGTGAACTACGACAAGGACATGTGGAATGAGCTTATACACGAGATGAAAATTAACCCCAAGGTATCACTGAAGTATTACCGATACTGAATGATCTCCCCTGTCACTTGAGATACAATAAACCAAATTGGAATTCCAGTTCGGGCCGGCCACCATGTCTCAGTTTTGCTGGCTCCAGGGGTGAAACCGACTGTTTCTCTGTACTATGAAGCATGCATTTTTCATGAAAGAAGCAGATTTCATAGTTTGCAACATAAATTTTGTTTACTTCCTCATTACAGTTCAGCGTTTTTTTTATGGATTTATTCTGCACTATCAGCAATATTGTGATTTAAAATTTCTACCCCATGTTGAATATATACAGCAGTGGCTGCTGTTTCACCCCTTGAACCAACAGATTTGTCATGGTGGCATAGCCTCAGCTGGAATTCTGACGTGGCTTATACACAAATTCTTGGCAAATTGAGTTCATACAGTGACACATTTGGTCTCTATGAGAATCCCTCTAATAATTCAATCCCCCTATCTTTATTCAATCACCCCCAACTATGGGACAAAATTCATTCTGCTGTTCTAATTAATTTGATAACCCGGCTAAAATCATTCAAATAACGAAGAAGTAATGGATTATATATGCATGATTTTGAACCATTTTGTCAAATTCCTTTTCTAATAAATTTGTTCATATTATGGTGAGAAATTTCAATTCCTGTGATTGAATTATAATTTATTAGAAGGATTACAATATGATAAAACTGCTAACATGGATCAGTTTGGAATAGCACAACTCCAGGTACAACCACAAAGGCAGTAGACTCCTATCCTGCTATTAGCAATTGCTTATTTATTATTTTAGCTGAGTTGAGATTCTCTCTTTTTCATGGTGATTCCTCTCAATAAGATTCACAGATATATTGTGTTTTCTGTGCGTTGTACACAGGTATTCTCTGGAGGTGATAGAGCTGGATTGATTGATGATGCCTTTGCTCTGGCCAGGTAAGCTCTCAACTTTTACCTATCACCACATCAGCTCCTCTATTGTTTGTTGAAAGATGCTTCCAGAGTTCCGCCTGACTTTGCGCTGTAAGGTGTGATCCGCTGTGAGCCTCGCCATTAAATTTCTATTTTTATTAAAAGTAGAAAGCAGCTCATGAAACTAAGTGTCAGCTTGGACAGCATGCTCTGTGTTCAACTAGTCTTGCTAAGACTCGGAAGGTACGAGAGGCCTCCTGTGCAGACGGCCAATAAAAGGCAAGAACCATTAACATTATCAAATATCACGAGATAATACAGGAAATGAGAAAACCCATTTTGAATCAAGAAAGAAATAATTTTCTTCGATTATTGTTTTATTATTTTCACCCATTTAAAGCTGGGTAGGTTTGTTTACTATGACTGTTTTTTGTGTAGAAACAATTCATTTGCAATAATTCTGCAGAGTTCCAACTTTGCAACAGTCCAATGTTACCAGCATGATTGAATATTCCACTATCATCTGATCTGTGGTCAAAGGGGAGATAACTGTAGTTACTGATTAACATGATTACCCCCCTTCGACCAGTTAAAGATCAGTACCAGAAAAGCAATGTACTTGAGCTGTAATATTCTGCTGATTGACAGCAGAAAATCAATTGATTTTCTCAGTTGGCCTTCTGCAGCATTTACACATGGGCATGATGACAGTCCAAACAATTATTTCACCGTGTGTTTTTTTTTTGTGCTGCAGAGCGGGACTTCTTGAGCATACAACTGCGCTTGATCTGAGCACATATCTGGTACATGAAGATGAGTATGTCCCGTGGGTTGCTGCAGTTGATAACCTTATCTACATCGGCAACCGTCTTCTCGATCGGCCTGGTTATGCAGACTTCAAAGTAAGTATGACCCAAGGAACATCTGTTGCTCATTTCTTAATATGAAACAAACCAATCTTAGACTTGGACATCCTGGTTCACCATATTTATATTTTGGTAAAATCTCAATCAACTTTTTCTCCGCAACTTTTTTATGTCTAACTGGCTAATGTACAAGAAGAAATTTAATTCACTTCAGTTTGCTCATGTTGTCTTTCTCCTGTAAGTTTAAGGTTGGCCTTTTAGATTTGAATGGCAAAAATGATATGGAAATCATTATGTTTATTCAGGGCTGTTCCAGAAAAAAGTACATGGGGGGGACAGAAGGCACTTTATATATTTACGTGTGGGTCATGGGGTAAAACAGTTATATAATTACATGGGTGGTTGCCTGATAGATAAACATAGTGGCATTTATGTTGGTTGAATATTATATTCAATAATATGGGTGGTGGGGGTAAAATTATATTTCATTACATGGGTGGTGGGGGCAAAAATAAAATGCCTTCTGTCCCCCCCATGTACTTTTTTCTGGAACAGCCCTCACTCAGCACTTAATTCTATGAGAGACACAATCACTGTTCTTTCTAGCACAGTTCTATTCACAACAAGACGTTGGCTAAAACTCAAGTTAAGTTTGCGGAAATGTTGTTTGCCTCAGCATTATTTTTCCATGCACTTGGAGTCCAAAGAGTATTAACTCATTCAGTACCGAGCGTCATTTCTGGCCTCAGTTCCAGTAGCTCCACAGCTGAGTCTCAATGTGTGCAGTGAACAAATGTCCATCACAGAAGCTGTCGACCAAAAGTTCATTTCAAAAATATTTTGTTTATGAAAGTGAATAAAATTTGAAACTTTATATCTCCATGAAATACACAAGCATCAGAAATTGTGTTTGTGTTATTTTTATAATTATATACATGAAATTATGCATGAAAATTTCATGAAAACATGTTTTTATCTGTTTGAAAAAAATGCTTCAACAAAAATAACATCGAAATTGTCATGGTCTGGTTTCAGATGTACGTAATCTCTGGCTGGTAAAATTTATAGCTGATTGTAGTATCCATTCCCAGGATAAAGATGATAATTTCCTCAATTTATTTCATCCACATATAACTTATAAATTAACGTTTTTATCTGGTAGAAATTCCGTTGATAGTGATTATATTACACGCAAAATAATGAAGCAGAAGTGTTTTTTTTCTCGTCTGATTCAATCGCGTCCGTGCTCCGTTTCCCTGAACCGATTTCAATGAATGACGTATCATTGTAAAGCCCATTCATTCAGCTTTCTTCTCGTAGTAGAATCACCATCGGATGGCCAGTGAAACGAAAGATTTGATTGGATTGAAAACAGTGTTCACGAAACGATCTTTCTGATAAGCCCGCTGTTTTGGGCAAGTGGATTGGATAAGAGCGTTTACGTCACAAGGCGAGCCAATCGGGTTGCCTCATTCATCGCGGGTTTGTTTGGAGAAATCAAAACAGAAAAGATGGAGGGAAATTCTGACAAGTTGGTGTCGGACAATAGCGAAATATTTGGGAAATAAATTTACCAAACGTATACGATCGAAGGAATTCTCAACAATGGATATATACCTGTACCTTGACAGAAAATTTGACAGAAAATATCTCGTGAATTCGTCAGATTTCTCAAGGAATCGTATGATTCTTCCAGGTATTTGAACATTTGCAAATGTCTGCCGAAACGGCGCGATGTTCTCACAGATCTCTTCTCGGATTATAGTTTTATTTCGTTATATTTTTCATTCAATACGAAAATGCTTTATATATAATCGGATAGATAGCGATCTTATCTTTCGATATATGTATGGTTTACGTGATATTTCTTCCTGAACAGACCAGGAAAATAAGAATTCCAACGGTGGTGTATACGGCCGACTTCATTTTGGAAATTTTCGTGATTTTATTTTTTATCTGCGTTTTCAAACAACGATCTTGAAATAATTTCTCTGTTAGTCAAATCCAAATTTCAGAAATTGTTACGTGAGAAAATAAGCTTCGTAAACATATAGGCCTTTAATTACATTTGACAATGCTTAGATATGAAAATTCTATTTTCCCACGACAGTTATGATTTGCGCCATATGGCGTCATGGGGTTGAAGAGGCCCAAATCTGCGATGCCAAATGGCGCTTACGGTACCGAATGAGTTAAAGGATATTAACTCCTTTGTGTGTGGTGGTATGAAGCCGATTTTTCCTTCGATCCCAAACTTTCGAAATGATATTTTTCTTGCAGTATACATACTGAAATATCAGCCTCGAAGAAATCGTGATCTTCAGTTGTATAGAAATGGATTAATCACACTGTGTTTCCTGTCCTATTTTGACAGGTTTAAAGTGATCGTAAACCCTCAAGTAAACTTTCCATCAAATTAAAGACCATTGCGAACAGTGTGGGAAAATATTTATTGTAATTTGTTATGATTTTATTACAGAGTAAACTGCAAATAAAGCATGGTATTCTATGGTGGTCTGTTGCAATCATATTTAGGTCCAGTGACGTCACACTGCCTTAATACATATATTTCAAACTGTGTATGCACTTTCCAATGCTTGATTCAAGCTCAAGGTGTGTATACTTGAGTTTCGACACAAACTCACTGTTCCAATGTGCATGTTTCACCGAAATCGGGGAATTTAAATGCAAGATTCAAATTGACTTAACACTTATGAGTTACCATGTCACAGATTTTAGTGAAACATGCACATTGGAACAGTGAGTCTGTGTTGAAACTCAAAGTATACACACCTCAAGCTTGAATCAAGCATTGGAAAGTGCATACAAAGATTGAAATATATGTATTAAGGCAGTGTGACGTCACTGGACCTAGATATGATTGCAACAAGCCACCATAGAATATCAGGCTTTATTTGCAGTTTACTCTGTGTAATAAAATCGTAAAAATTTCAATAAATATTTTCCCACACTGTTTGCAATGGTCTTTCATTTGATGGAAACTTCACTTGAGGGTTTATGATCACTTTAAGGCATTTTATGGAAGATTTTAAGTTGTACCAAAAATAGGAAACTTCGTCATGTAGGGATCTCCAAATCGGGAACACTGTGTGCAATACAGCTTATCGGGTAGCTTTTCCAGGTTTAACAAGGTTCCCTACATGTAGTCACTTTTTGTGTTTTCCTTACATGACGAATAGGCTCAAAAATAGGACACCTCAAACCAAAACCAGTGTTGGTTCTTTCACATAATCAAGATTGTGTGAAATAGCAAAATAGGCCAGGAAGCACATTTTGATCAGTCATATACATTTCTATACAATGGAAGATGGTAATTTTTTTCGAGGCAGATATTTCAGTGTGTATACATGTTCTTCATGAAATTATGATTTGGCAAGTTTTGGGCCGAAAAAGAATTCTGTTTCATTACTGTCACACACAAGGGAGTTTTTCATATGTGAACATCATATCTGAAAGGAGATGGTATGATAAGGGGGATTTGGTCCTGTTAGTGGTGCGGTTGAAATTGAAAAAAAAATAGAATGTCCAAAAAATAATTGTGTTTCAATGTAACGGCAAGGGAAAATATATGTACGTGCACTATATGTGTAAGTTCTAGCTCGATTGCGTTATAATTATAGTTATGACATGAAATTGAAATCCGCAGCATGTGCTGTTTCGTGTAAAAAGAAAGTCTAAATCGAGTGATTCAAGCACACGTTTAGGCAAGAAGGATTGGACCAAAATGATTTTCCAGTAGTGGAGATATAATGCCACCACGCATCACTAATTTAAATGGCATTTTGGTCCCGAGGGGCCCTTCATGTCTAAATTTTGTGTTTGAATCACTCGATTTTGACCCTTGTTTCACGAAATAGCACAGGCTGCGGATTTCAATTTCATAACTATAATCGTAACGCAATCAAGCTAGAACTTTCACATATTGTGTACATATAATACTTTCTCCTGCCGTTACTTTAAATCGCAATTATTTTTACTACATTTCATTTTTTCGATTTCAAATCGCAGCACATATAGGCCAAAATCCCCCTATCATACCATCTCCTTTACACAATGTGCTTAGGCATGTCAGGACTGACTCCATCAAAGAGTGATTAAAGCGTAGACACTGACTGATTCTGTTCATACTCCACAGTTTGCAATAACTGTATTTATACAATACAAGGGAGCCTGGGTTGAAGGGTTCCTCATTGTGGACAGTTAGGTTCTGTTTTGAGAAACCCTGTATAATTAGTTTTTCTGACCTGGCTTGGTGAGCACTGAACTTCATAATTGATCAACAGAAAGGGATATTCCAACCTAGTATACGGTTTCTAATTGAAGAGGTAGTGAGACCTTCATGGTGTTTAATGCTTTAGGTATTCTTGGAATGTTTCCAGGTTGCAAATGTAGTATGTGCAACAAAAAAAAGAAATGTTTTTTCCACTTGGCTGTGTCATCTGCTTGTTTAGAATCTCTGAATAATACTGGGAAAAGGGGAGACAACTCTAAGCAGCCTGCTCAAAGACAGATGTCATTTTTCCTGTGAAAAGAAATAAGCATCAAGTTTGTAAACAAATTTGTTGTTAACCAGAATCACAATTGGCCCTGGTGAATAATGAGTTTCACATACCAGGGCACTGATTTTAGGTAAATCGGAGATAAACAGTAATAAATTTGGCTAGAATAAAACCATGCAGGAGCACTTGAAATTGATTCAGCAATATTTTCCTGGTGAAATTTCTAACATCTCAAATGTTTTTTGTTTTTTTTTTCTGTCTACAGGATTATTTTCTGAACCTACTGAACTCAGTTATTGGTTCTGTTGGATGGGAAGATACAGGATCACCATTACAGAAGTAAGTTATGATATGGCTGAATATTCAGGAAATCCACACCCAGTTCCATGTGGCTGCTCTCCTCTAATCCAGGACAAAAGCCCTGCAGACAAGAGCCCCAGTGGACAAAAGTCCCAACAGGAAATAATTCAAGCATATTTTTGGGACACCGGTCGACTACCGTGAAACCGAAACTACAAAACTGGAAGTAAACATCCTGCACGAAAACCGATGCGCAGTAGACTAGAAACATGCTAAAATGACGGCCGCACAGATTTAGTCCAGAAGCTCGATGCGAGTTGGAAGATTAAGTGTTAATCAACTACTTCTTTGATAAATTATAAAAATAAGTCCCAGGGTGTGAAATAGGAAATCAAATTCTAGTTGCCCATGGGCAACCAACATATCCAAATGCATTGCAATTCAAGAAGAATTTCGTTGCCCAAAGGAAATTTTGGTTGCCCCAGGCAACCGGGCAAAGGGCTATTTCGCACCCTGCAGTCCATTAGAGTGATTTTAAGTAGTTTGGGTTTAGATTTTAGCCGACATTCAAATTGGTTTGACAGTGTTTGTGTGCGTGAGTTTGGGCGCAGATACTGGTATCAAAACCCATCTGGATTACTCCCTGCCCAAACCATTAATGAAGGTGCAAATTACATATCGAGAATTGAAAACGTTAAGAAATATTTCCTAAAAACCCTGAAATATATTTAAGTCCTGGATTAATGTCAAAGTCGATGTTCTAAAATATCTCCACCTTGAACAGTGGAATTTTGCGTTAAACATGTACCATGCACAATAATGTAATAAATTATGTTTTTTTATTTTTTATTTTTTATATATTAATGGTCTCCCACCACTAACACCTTAAATAATGATTTGGGGCTTTTGTCCATTGGGGCTTTTTTTCTTGCGGCTTTTATTCAGGAGACTTTTTTCCCCTGGGGCTTATGTCCGAACCCCTCCACACTAGGGGCGCAAGCTCCCATTAGGTTGACATGGAGAGATACGGAAAAATCACTGTACATATATAAATAAGTCTTACTGGCCTCTGATTTTTACGCATTTGGTGATGATATACAGGTACATTTCACAAAACATAACAAATTTTCAGAACTTTAAAGCAAATAGGAACAAAATATATATCCATAAAAATCAACATTGGACAATGTTAGAGCCTACAGGTGAGTGTGGCAAAATTCAACAGCCATTCTTTTGTTCTCCCTCAGGGTGGACTGGACGAACAATTAATCTCTAATTTCACAGGCACTTTTATGAAAAGAAACGACGAGGGAGGGAGGCTTTTTATTCTTTCACACACACACACACACACACACATCAAACTTTGCCTGAAAAGATCAATGTTCTTTGAGTTGTTTGAACTCTTGGGGACAATCTTCAAGAACATTATTCTGACAAGTGTTTGAGAGGCAAATTTGTAGTGATGGCGTTAACAAATTGTTTTATGGGAGACATTGTAGATCACAACACTGCTTACATTGGAACATGAGACGCCACATTCCAAGACTTAAATGACCGGTCAGCGCATCAAACTTGAATTCCAGACGAGTCCGGAATGAAAAAGACCTAGCATGACCCTTTCAGATCAAATGTGTCCAATTATATCTCATCAAGAATACTAGCTAATTTTTCCATATATGTACACCACACTTGAATCTGACAAAGGATCAGAAACCTATTGAAATAATAATTGAATTTAGCCCCACTGTTGCGGTACATGTATAAAAGCAACTGGATTGTGACCAAACTTCTTTACTTGAGCAATATGTGAATCTGAAGCTCAACAGACTACAGGTTTTTCGACCCATTGGGCTATTTTGTTTATTTTCTTGTGTATCTTTACAGGTATTTACGTAAACTGATTCTGGGCCAGGCTGTATACCTAGGTCATCCCAGTGCTGTATCCGAGGGGAAGAGGATGTTCCAGGAATGGATGGACAACAAGCAGAGGTTAGTGCTTTAGTAACTGTGAATGATTAAATTGTGGGTCTTCCATTAAGAGATAATCTAACATGCTCCACGTTATAGCCGTGCGCTGATTGGTCCAGACCTGAAAACTTACGGAGATTATCACACAATAATCTTCAATTGTTTATTGTGATCTGTTTCATCCTCGTGCCGAACTGGTGACATCTCATTCTTGTGACGCAGTGCTACAAAGCTGAGCGACGATTGGTTCATTCACTGCGCAGTGGGCGGAGTTCACACAGCTGCAGCTCGTGAACGGACAGCATGTGCGAGCATGGCCTGCAAACCAGTCACGAAAATCTTGCCTCAAAACGGGATAAATTTGCAGAAAATTTGCCATTCCGCTTTAATATGCAATGAGGAAATAGTTATCATTGTGCATGTTAGAATGGAGGTAATGACCTTCTTAGTGAAAATTATCGTGTAATAATTTTTTGATGTTTAGTTTTAGACCTCATAAAAAGATCTCGTTTTCTGATTGACGGTCTAAAACTAAACATCGAAAAATTATTACACGATAATATTCACTAAGGCGGTCATTAACTCCTAACTAACCGAGTACTTCAAAATTTGACAATGACAAAATTTAGAAAACTGGAAAAAAGTTAACACTGTGAAAGATATTTTATTTGATAGAATTGGCATTGTTTTACATTCATTCTGAACTCTGCAAACATCCATTATCAGCTGACCGTGGGAGTTCCATTTGTAAACAGCCATGTTCGGCTCGCAATGTGTTTATTAAACCGCTAGCTTCATTCAGGGCAGACTCCTGTACATGACCAGTTTTAGGCTGTCCCAGCTTTTCAGAGGGTCACGTGGGTTAGGAATTGTGCGACAGTCCTACAATTTTCTTTTTCTTATTTTCTCCGGCAGGGTTCATACGCCTCCTGGAAAGTCCTTAAAACTCCTGGAATTTAATTGCTAACCTGGAAAGTCCTGGAAAATGCTAAAAAATAAAGTTAAACTCCTGGAAACTCCTGGAAGAACTATACTTTGGTCTTCTGGGAGAACCAGTGATCTGATGCCACGCATTACTATGCCAAATTTGTTCCTAAACTTCTTTAATTCGCTCATCTTTGTTGCGAGTTATTGTACTGAAGACTCCTGGAAAATTCAAATTATTGACCTGGAAAACTCCTGGAATTTATGCCTTTCGTAAGTGTATGAACCCTGCTCCGGTGAAAGCTTTAATCACCAATAAATAACAATGTTTATTTGGCTTGGCATAAAGAAAAAAACCATGCAAAAACAAGCAGTAAGGTGTTGGTGATCATGAACTGACCGCACTTAGTCAGGACATATTGGCATGTGGTATTTTGGTAAGCTACATCTCGGCACTCAACATTTTGGCACAAAGTGATGGCTTGACACACAACATTTTAGCAACTTGATTTCACAACCAAATTATGTAAAAAATATGTAACTTGATAGGCCATACCAACAAAAATCATATGTAAAATCTTCCATTTATTTCTATACAAATAACTTGTAATGTAGTCATTGTGCTCAATTATAAGAGGCCTATTCGAATAGTGTCTTGACCCAGTGAACATGGTGAATAGCGATACCAACCCGAGAGTTGCAATTATTTTTACAAAAACCTGAGAGTTCAAACAATTGATTCTCTAGGGTGAGATATATATATATATCCAGCAGATATTCTTCAAAGATAAATAAACAGCACGCTTAATTTCTTTGATAGGCATTTACTCTTTGGTAGCCATTACAGCACAGTTCAGAGAAGATTTTACATCAAACGCGAGCATGACATGAGAAAATCGATATTGGAATGAACCGAGTGTCCAAGTTAGTGAGACTACATGTATGGCAGGACCGTCACACACTTTCACCGCACCTATGCCTTTGGAGAAAGCTGTCAAACAAAAAAGTGATGCGATCCACATAATGTTTGGCGTGAGTGACATTTCTGAACATGCATCAAAATTATTCATAGGCGCTTAGAGTTCTACTGGAGGGAAAAGGGAATAATTCATTTACACTTATCCTGGCACATTTGAATTCCAACATTCATTATTGACGATGGGACACAAGACGTTTCAAGATGTTAGAGGGATCTATCGAGAATACAGGCCATTATTGTACAAACTCGTGCTTGAGTTATCGAGCAAATTTTTTGCATCGTGTCAGATTCATCATGTAGCAACGCATTTTATTTTGTTAAAGATGCGTTAATTTAATCTCTCCACATGACTGATTCATTTCTGACTGCATCAACGAGAATTACAGGTGCGTTTGCCGATTTGTCGGATGCATTTGTAATATTTTCAGTCGAGATTTTTTTTTTTTTTATGCGACTCAAATGCATTTCTCGGTCAGGGTTATGATTTATACTTTTTCGTTTTTTGTTTTGTCTCATTTAAAGACAAGTCTTTTCTGAGCTGTAAGTGTAGAAGTCGGCATATATAACACAAGGCTGTTTTATGGATAACAAATTTATTGCTGTGGAGCTGACATTTCATTGGAGATACTTCCAAATTTTTCAAAGCTAATATTTGATATTTCAGTTTGTCACCTAACCTAAAGGTGGTGGTATATCAGGCCGGTGTCCAGTATGGTGGAGAAATAGAATGGAATTACTGCTGGAAACAGTACAAAGAGACAAAGGTGGCTTCTGAGGAACAACTCATGTTACACGCTCTGTCTGCTACCAGGGATACACAGCTACTCACCAAGTAAGTGGTTACCATGGAAAATATTCTGCTGCTATGGTCACCATGAGGTCTTAGGAACTGCTCATGTTACACAATCTGTCCGCTACAAGGGATACACAGCTACTCAACTAATAAGTGGTTACCATGGAAATTACTGTGTTAACTTGGTTTACCATGGTATCTGATGAACAACTCATGTTACACTCTCTGTCTGCTACAAGGTATACACAAATACTGGAAACTACCGTGTTTCTGTGGTTACTATGGCATCTGAGGAACGGGTCATCTTACACCCTCTATCTGCTACAAAGGATACACAGATACTCACCAAGTAAGTGGTTACCATGGAAAATATTCTGCTACTTTGGTCACCATGGGGTCTGAGGAACAGCTCATGTAACACAATCTGTCCACCACAAGAGATGCACAGCTACTGAGTAAGTGGTCACCATGGAAACTACTATGCTACTATGGTTACCAAGGTGTCTGAGGAACATCTCGTCTTACACACCCTGTCTGCTACCAGGGATACACAGCTACTGACTAAGTAATTGGAAACTAAAGTGTTAGTATGGTCACCAGATTATCTGAGGTGCAACAACCTGTCTGCTACCAGAGATACACAGCTATTAAGTAAGTGGTTACCTTGGAAACCACTGTTACTATGAACACAATCTGTCCACAAAAAGGGATACACAGCTACTAAGTGGTTACCATGGACACTACTTTGCTACTATGGTTACCAAGGTGTCTGAGGAACATCTCGTCTTACAAACTTTGTCTGCTAACAGGGATACACAGCTACTAAGTGGTTACCATGGATACTACTGTGCTACTATGGTTACCGTGGTATCTGAGGATCAGCTCATGTTACACACTCTATCTGCTACAAGGGCAGTTGTACTGACCAGGTACATGTGAGTGGTTGTCATGGTTACTACTGCATGATCAAGTTTTGCACAGTATTTACATACCGTATATCCTGCTGATAGGAGGTTGTGTGATTTCCAAGTTGATATTTACATGTATGGTAAGGAGAGAATAATCAAAGTTTTGCTACTCAGTCTTCTAGACTTTTAAGACTTTACACGTCATATCTACGGAAGTCTGTAAATGCATGTGAATAACGAAAACAAAAACATATTCAACATAATAAATTAATCTTTATTCACCAACCTTTGCTTTTTCTTCCGTTTATTTGGACCATTCACCCCCCCTTTTTTGGAGACCATTCATTGTGTCATATCACTACGTAACGGATTATATTACCGGCCTACACTATAGCCAATATACCCCCCACCGGCCCACGCTTACGGCCGACATGTCAATCATTGACCCGCACCGGCCTACACCATAGCAACAGGGCCGCTCACCAGCCTACAACGGCCTACGGTCACATAGTTACGATACATACCGGCCTACACGGGCCTACGGTATTTCTCCACTATATAAAGCGGCCGAATGGCCATTCACACACAACCTCTGATGAGATCACATCGATCGAAACCGGTCAGGTTTTTACAGACAGAAGTCAACTCCAGCCTTTGCCGAGTACTGATTTTCTTCACTCCATACCTGATATTTACATGTATGTTTGATAAATTTGGGGAATATAATTTGAAATCTTTTCAGTCAACATATGAGAACATGACCACGATTAGTTTAAGCTTGTACAAGATAGTGTATTTGGTGACTCACTGTACCGGGGGTTGCCAGTTCCATGAACCAGCATAATTTTCTGGTATTAAACCTATCTAGCCTATTTCACATTTTTCCTATCTCTCTCCCTTATACAGATATCTGTTGTACAGTTTAAATCCAGAGAAGATTCGATCCCAGGACATGGCATCAGTAATAGCTGGTGTGGCCCATAATCCTTCAGGACGACTGTTGGCATGGAGATTTGTACGACAGAACTGGGATAAACTACTTGAGAGGTAGGTCTGAGGGTGGTGTTCAACCAGTTTGCAGTTGAAAGTCACTTTCATCTTGAAATGGCCGCCCCAATGAACCTCTGGGACTATGCTCAATAAAACTGGGTCCACACCAGCAAAATTACTGTTCACAATTTTGCTTGAGGTGTAATCATTTAGCACAGGGTTAAATTGATAATTATGAAATCTAAATGGGGCTCGTGCATTATGGTCATCCATGAGGCAATGTTATACATGATGACCCTCAATACGAGTCAGAATTTTGGCAATATTTTCCTGTTATTTATGGAAAACAAACTTGAGAAGGACGTTGGGAAATGTTATCATGTGGTGGAAGTAATGACTCTAGAAATAGCAGTTTTTCTCAAGCCTTCCCACTTCAAGAAGCAGATTGAACAACTTGACATAATTCTATAACATGTATTTCACTGGTAAACAATTCCATACAGGTTAGGCCCTGGACAGTTCAACTTACCGAGAATTATCTCCACGGTGAAGTGGATGTCCACTCAGATGGATTACCTTGGGGTAAGGCGGGAGTTATCTCCCTTTGGGCTATGACGGATAAAAGATGGTGGAGGATATCTGCTTCAAGATCTGCTATCCGTTTCTCCGCTTCATGCTTGAATGTAGAATATCCCGCTTCATCTTTGGTAACCTCTGGTTACTGTTACTATTGGCTATGCGGTTAGCCCTCTAATAATTCAATCACAGGAAGTGAAACTTCCCACCATAAAAGCTGAGGTGATCCAATTTATTGTAAAATAAAGTTGACAAAATGGTTCAAAATCAGGCATACAATGCACTGTCTATTTATTTAAAATTTCAATGATATGAGATGGTGATCAAATTCATTAGAACAACCCATTGAATTTTGTCCCCAAAATTGGGGGTGATTGAATTTTGATAGGGGGATTGAATTATTAGAGGGATTACCGTAGTGCCCAACATCCTAGCATACTGCTGATTTCATGCCCCAGTGACCTCGTGCTCAAAGTCTAGGTAACTCTGTGGAATGCCCCTGTGGGGCTTCCGGGGATTGATCTGGGATGTCATCGTGCACACCGCAGGTCATGGCAAGAATAGACCTCAGCTCCTCAGACAGCTTGTCGTAAGAGGCGACTAACTGAGGAACCCCCACCCGTGTGGTTCCCGGGTGTGAAAACCACACTGAAATATAGTTGAAAGCGACGTTAAATCATATTCACTCACTCACTCTGTGGAATGCTTGTCACAGTTCTCTTAAGC
This sequence comes from Hanleya hanleyi, assembly GCA_036873755.1. Lineage (NCBI taxonomy): Eukaryota > Metazoa > Mollusca > Polyplacophora > Lepidopleurida > Hanleyidae > Hanleya > Hanleya hanleyi. Next base: position 7,987 of record JAVTVY010024940.1, on the reverse strand, counting down.
CTATACTTACTACATGGGTTAAAGTATTGAACTGGTGAGAGTGCCAAAATGTTGGGCGAATATACTTAATGTAAGTTAAAACTAATACTGATGTTTTGAGATGGTGAAAACAGTGGAACTCTTCATATATGAAGGGACAAATAGCGGTCTCACATGACCTATGATAGAGCCAGTGATGAAAGAACATTCCCGTTGTTCATTATTATGGAAGTATGCTAAATTAAGTTTATAAACATAGAGAAATGTACACTGACCAGTCCATATCCAGTACATTTCTGCCACATAACAGAAACCAGTAATACAGGATCATACATTTTGATATCTCAGACTGGCATTGTGACCCTACCAAAACTTTTGTGTTTGGACTAAATTAATCTTCCATGCAGAAGAGCTCCAATTTCTTTGACACTGCACTGTAACCCAAGACATGCAACTTCTGTGTCTCTACATACTTAAGAAGACTGGTAATGTGCCGACATCATGCTCATAGATATTTCTGGTATATTTAAGTTAAAAATATTCACAAGGGCTGGCAACTCCTATTCTACCTTGTATATTAAGTGTTACGGGACAGTGACAAGTACATGTACCATACAGATTGTGAACCTGTGGAATCACTGGAGCGTGAAATCAGTAGCATCCTAGGATATTGGGAGCTTGCCCTTTACTAACACAAGTAGATGGTGATGAAACTGCAGCAATTGCGCTTCACTAACCCCCTACTCTTTGCTGGTATGGTTGTATTGTAGAATGGGTGGAGGACTTTTCACAGGAAGTCACCTCATACGCAGCTCAATATCCTCCTTCTCTACCCAGTTTGACTATGACGAAGTAAGTTTTCTTCCCCTCAGTAATATCTCTCTTCATGTACGCCTGTCAATTCCTCAATGTAATCATGATTTTCTTTCAAATTCACACCGGACATGCATGCTGGGCTGTATAGAACTGGGATCTTACATGCATTAGTGCACTCAGTTTGTACCTGTTTCAGAGCTGTTATATTCATTATTTGTTGTCTCGCCTTGCGAAGTAAAGGGGAGATATTGTGATTGAAGAAAGAAGATGTCGTCGTCAGTGTCCCCGGCCTGGAAATGATAAGGTTTTGGTTTAGCAAATTAAAAAAAAGTAAATAAAAAAAAAATGTAGGCGGAGATTTGGTGAGACTGACCTATTTTTATGGGTCACAGGGTCAAATTTGTTCATCATATCTGCTGCTTTATCACCATATTTCAAGTGTAAGGCTTAGGTTTACTGAACTTACACTAGACACACATCAGGTCATGGACTACAGCCAAAATTGTCTTTAGAGTATTGTTGTCAAGAACGAACGTACGTTCATCCGTCATCATTAGGTTCATCAAAACTTAGATCATACATGTATGTGGTTACTAACTAAACAGAATCCTATCGAAAAGCAGTGAGATTGACCCAGTTTTTTGGATCACCAGGTCAGATTATGTCGATTTGTCACCATTTAATTATCTGAAAAATGAGTGCTTGGAAGAACCAAACTGGCATAACACATGCATGTGGTCGTAGAGCCGAAATCTCTCGCAAAGTGAGATTGACCTAATATTTTGGGGGTCACTCAGTCAAAGTTGTTATACCCCCCGACACGTAGTGTAGGGGGCGTATACTGGTTTCAGCTTGTCCGTCCGTCCGTCCGTAACATTTCGTTTCCGGAGCATAACTTGACAACCGCCAGTTGGATTCCTCTCAAATTTGGTATGCAGCTACCATACCATGAGACCTTGCTTGGGATTGCGTTTGGCGCATGTGCGTCTACAGGTGGCGCCACCTAGGGTCATTCCGTAACATTTCGTTTCCGGAGCATAACTTGACAACCGCTACTTGGATTCCTCTCAAATTTGGTATGTAGCTACCTTACCATGAGACCTCGCTTGGGATTGCGTTTGGCGCATGTGCGTCTACAGGTGGCGCCACCTATGGTCAAAAGTTTCTCATGTCAGTCCGTAACATTTCGTTTCCGGAGCATAACTTGACAACCGCTACTTGGATTCCTTTCAAATTTGGTATGCAGCTGCCATACCATGAGACCTCGCTTGGGATTGCGTTTGGCGCATGTGCGTCTACAGGTGGCGCCACCTAGGGTCAAAAGTTTCTCAAGTCAGTTCGTAACATTTCGTTTCCGGAGCATAACTTGACAACCGCCAGTTGGATTCCTCTCAAATTTGGTATGCAGCTACCATACCATGAGACCTTGCTTGGGATTGCGTTTGGCGCATGTGCGTCTACAGGTGGCGCCACCTAGGGTCATTCCGTAACATTTCGTTTCCGGAGCATAACTTGACAACCGCTACTTGGATTCCTCTCAAATTTGGTATGTAGCTACCTTACCATGAGACCTCGCTTGGGATTGCGTTTGGCGCATGTGCGTCTACAGGTGGCGCCACCTATGGTCAAAAGTTTCTCATGTCAGTCCGTAACATTTCGTTTCCTGAGCATAACTTGACAACCGCTACTTGGATTCCTTTCAAATTTGGTATGCAGCTGCCATACCATGAGACCTCGCTTGGGATTGCGTTTGGCGCATGTGCGTCTACAGGTGGCGCCACCTAGGGTCAAAAGTTTCTCAAGTCAGTTCGTAACATTTCGTTTCCGGAGCATAACTTGACAACCGCTACTTGGATTCCTCTCAAATTTGGTATGTAGCTACCTTACCATGAGACCTCGCTTGGGATTGCGTTTGGCGCATGTGCATCTACAGGTGGCGCCACCTAGGGTCAAAACTTTTTCTTGTCGGTCCGTAACATTTCGTTTCCGGAGCATAACATGACAACAGCTAATTGGATTCCTCTCAGATTTGGTATGTAGCTACCTTACCATGAGACCTTGCTTGGGATTGCGTTTGGCGCATGTGCGTCTACAGGTGGCGCCACCTATGGGCAGAATTTTCTCAGTTGGTCCGTAACATTCCATTTCTGGAGCATAACTTGACAACGGCTGATTAGATTCTTCTCAAATTTTGTATGTAGCTGCCATACCATGAGACCTAGCTCAGGATGTTGCATATGCGTCTACAGGTAGTAAGTTTAATATTTCACTTCCCATTTACTTCCTTTTCCTCTTCAATATGGTTATCCAGATGACAGTAATTCGCCTATCTGTTGCAACAGCCCATTTCAAGTCTACACGGTTCTAGTGGTAACAACAGTTAGGTAAAACACAATATGCCTGCATAACCCCATTCTCAACAATCATTATTAACATCAATTTTCTGAACAATCCATTAAACTCATCTGAGTATCGTCACGACACATGCATAGACAATCCGTTAACCGCACTCCAACCGAGCGAGGTCTCATTGTCAACTAGTTACATACTGTGCCGCCACTCATAACATGTATACTTATATTCCTCTACAAATACTCGTCAATTCCTATCAAATGTGCATCCGGGGGGTATCTTGTAAGCATGCTTACTGATGATTTCCACTGCCACAATCCCATTCAGCTTACTCGTGAAATGTTAACCACCCCCATGTATCTATGCCCTTACGGGGGGTATCTTGTAAGCAGCCTTACTGATCATTTTGATCAAATGTGTGCATCCCTCAGACTATGCTCTAGTTTCTTTTGTCACCTATTGGTTTTTAACTGCCCGAAGTCGAGGTTGATTATGCCTAGGCGAACTGAACTTACATTGGACACATGAATGCTTGGGCTTCAGCCAAAATTGGCATTGGAATATTGTCATCTTGAAGTATGTACTAATGTAATTTGTCCATCTATGACTCATTACCACCATGTCTCAAGGCTAAATAGAAGTACAAAACTTAAATCACATAGGCTTGTGATCATGGCACAGAAACTTAACAAAATTAGTCAGATTGACCTATATTTTCTGATTAACTATTTGGTTAAACTGTCACCAATCGCTTGTTGTCATTAACTGCTTGTTCTTCAACAAGGACTTATTTTAATACCACTTATGCTGGGGGTTCTCCGTGCTTTGCATGGTTCATGTTATAGACTAGACGTGCATCATGTGCAAATTCTGTAGCCAGCTTGATTGATCTTTCAGCCTCTCATCATAGTCTTCATGGTCTTTTTGTGGTCTTTCATCATATCCCAGGAACCTGGGTTACCTTGTATGAATAATCTTATTGAATCGCACTGGCACTCGACTGACTTCTGGCATAAATTTTCAGGTACCTGTAGTACAGTTTTATTTTTGCCTATGCGATCCAAATTTCTGCAGCTAGTAGCTAGAGAAACTCCAAATTTAAATTGGTGTGCAAGAAAAAGACTGTTGTCTGTTTAAACAAATATCTGACTTGGAGGGAAAATATATTTGATCTTAGAGCTGGAATGATATTGCAGGTGTCTAGTCCGATATTTCAAAATAGTGGGAGCTTCTTGAAATTGGGGCATGCTGGGAACTGACATAAGGCATTCCAAACAGAATGGCATGGTGTGCACTGATTTAGAACTCCTAGGAACTCCCTGGCATACATTTTGGAACCCAGCAAAGAAAAGATGGGTTATGGCATGCCATACAATAGATATTTCAGTTGAAACTCCCCTCCATGATGATTAAAACACTAAACTGAGCAGTTGTATCCAATTTGAATAACCAGCATATGCCATTCATATCAAGGAATGCATGCCCTAATTTCAAGAAGCTCGCTAACATTATCAACCAATAACCGATAGTTTTTTGCATCAAGAGCTTCACAATGCACAGTGTAAAAATGCTGTATTTATATTTGTCGTCATTATTTATGAACAATGTCATCATTTCCTTTAACAGGTGCAGTCTTTCTTCAAAGGCCGTAACGTTGGCTCGGGTGAGCGCGCGCTCAAACAATCACTGGAGAGTATTCAGATGAACATGGACTGGCTGACCAATCATGAGGAGAGCGTATCCAAGTGGCTCCATGATCACAAGCTCATTCCTCAGAATTCATAGTTCACTGAATTACAGACTTCAAATTTGAAGAAAAAAAAAAAAAATTATTTAAAAAAACCAGAAATTGCAGAATACATGTACATATTTCAGCTGACTACATGTTACACAAAACTCTCAAAGCATCTACATAATTTTGGGGCAGTTTTTCCCAGCACAATGAGAAAATTTTCAGTTTAAGTGTATTTTATGAGCGGTGTTTTGGTTGCATATATCTGTATTCGAATATTTCCCCAAGGAAACGCATTATATAGCGGAAATTTTCATGGACAGATTAACGCAACAAAAATGCAGTTACTGAATATTTATTTTCATGCTGTGCAGGATCCTTATTCATGATGTACATCAAGGTATGTCCCAGAATTCCCTGCACAGGAAATGACAGAATCTCTAAGTATTTCTCTTGGAGAACATGGTAGGTGTGCCGGAATGTTCTGGTATGGATCAAGGAATTCCAGATTTTCTGAAAAATCTGTCTTCATCAAATAACATTTACCAAACACAAAGGTACAAGTTTATCCAGACTTTATCATTCTCAAGGTAAGGCTCATAAAACTTAATGATTCGTTTATTATCACCTGCTCGCCAGTGAAGGGAAATAAAGTGTGCAGTTGTTAGTTTCATTTTTAGTTGAACACAAGGTATTCTGTGCGGAATATGCGTGAAACAAGCTGGCGGCTAACTGTTAATTTTATTTTTAGAATATATAAATATATGATTGTTCTCCAATCAATTGTTGAAGCATGAACAACCTTAGCGGCATAAATGCTTGTCCTGCCTAAGACACTGCAGAACGGAAATAATAAATAAAACAAATCTTCGGGGCAGCTCTAGGCAAAATTGGGGATGAGCAATGATGATAAACGAACTATTAATTTTTATGACCCTAACTGGTGCAATATCAAATTATGTCACAGTATTAATGTTGTTCCTGATCAATCTACTATACCCTCATGGCATCAGATTCAACCACCTCGCTGGGGGTCTAATAACAAATTTTTGGACAGGATTCGGGCATTTCGTGCACATCACCGGAAGTGACATCATATATAGCAAAATAGATGTTTGCCGAACATTTCGATTACTTTTCAAGTCTGCATAATACGCCTGTTGACCTAGCGTTAAAAAGAATTACCTGGAGATTATTTTCCCTGTTTATCTGGACAAAGCACATGAAAAGTAGTTTGCTCATGTGCAACAATGAAGGAGTTGTTCAGCCGGATTCAAACTGAACCGTGCGTACGTGGGTTCTCCCCTATATGTCATAGCAACATAGTAACGGTCAACTTCCGCTATTGGAGGCAGGGATGATAAATGAGCCTGCGAAATGGAGCAAGCGCTGTGGGGAGGATGCATCAGATTATATACCTCTTACTGTCAGATATACCTTCTGAATGAAATCGGGGTTAAAACCATGGCCTGTTGCTTTTGTACTCCTGGCTCTTAGACAGCAATCTTAATAAATTAATATCGTATCAATGCTCCCCAATCGTATATGTCGCTATGTAGGATCTTACTGATTTCAATTGAATTTTGTATTCAGAGCGCCCAGCTCATGAATATTTAATAGTCTTATGACATCACGGCCGCATTTTAACTACTTTACTTGCAGTCGGGAAGGGGGGATAGGGTCATGATCTCTGCTTTAACTCAAGGTTTACACCAAGGACCAGTCCATAATTCTACCCCGCATTATGGTGTAAACCTGGCGAGAGAGCGGCAACATCAGAAGATTCCCCGACAGCTTGGCGTGTGATTCGGATGTGCCAACCACAAAGCCCTTACCATTATGCTCCCTTCAAAGCACTATGGAGAGCTCGAGATCGGTTGACACTCGCATTAATGCAAGCCGGTTAGATCCTGCAAACGACATATTTTAATGGGGGAGCAGATAGGATTTAATTTTAATTAGATTGCTTAGACAATCAGCATCATTCATCAGTAAATGGAGCAGAGTGGGCTGAGGATGTCACAGCTGAATGAGACATTGTACCTATGCTCTTATTAAATATTTCAGTCAACTTTCTTCCACAAGATTTACTGGGCACATTTTCCAAATTTCTCACCTTCGTAAACAGGTACACGCTTCTCGATTGGATTGAAATCGATAAAGACTGTGTACGCATTGTGCGGCACATATTTTTGGACCAATGCAGTTTAGGTCATAAACTCTGACAGTGTGAGAATGCTAAACCATACACATACATGTATAATCTGTCCCAAATAATATCAAGGTCATATGGAGATGTGCCGAAATTTACAATGGAACTATGTCGTAATAGTACCGTGTGCATGCATATGATAATATTGTGTATGATATTTGCCAAAGCCGGTCAGGGGTCGAAATAATTAAGATTTAAAGTTACTTGCCCCTAGTAGTTCTTACTTGTCGTTAATATAAACATAATCCATGTTTTTCAATGAGCTCATGACAGAAAATGAGGTTGCCAACAGATGGGTGAATGCAGACAAGGTTTGCCTGTGCTAATTTTAGGTTGTCTCAGGCAGAGAGGCAGGTATTATATTAACTCCTGAGTCCTGTCATCCATATACTGAATACATAATGCTGCATGAAAGAGTGGGTGTTCAATTTAGAGGGAGAATTGTATAGCTTGGTTGTAATATTAAATAATTAAGTGAGAGAGTTTAGTGAACAGCTGTGTTACGTCAGTGTGGGTGATAATCGTGTTACCCGGTGCATTATCATGGTATAATAATTTCCTGACAACGCCTGTCAGCAATTGTTCAATTTTGTGATTTTAGATGTTTGAGCATTTTGAGTCAAAATATTTCCAAAATTGGCATAATCTCTCCCTGTATATTACATATCATTCTGATATTTAATTTGGAGTGCCTGGTGTATCTCCTCGCGATTGCGAAATCCTCAACATGGCTCAGAAATAGCTCCCCTCAATCAGCTAATGTAAAGCATAATTAATACTCTTTCCATTCGATCATGTGAATATCTTGCCATTTTACATTATACATTTTGTTTTATTTGGTGAAACTGCAATTATGATTGATGTATTCTACAACTTTACTCATGTCTGTCTTATTA